>CM046453.1:73742079-73752079 GCA_025506515.1 Flaveria trinervia
TCTTAGTCGATATATACGATACTCAAAGAATACCTTACTTGAACACAACTCATTTGAACAAATTTTATATCAGAATGCCCTTTTCTTTGTGCGTTAAGCCTCATAGCATGGATCGTCGATTTAACACATTAAACTTAGATTGTGTTAGTGAAGAAAAATAAACACAAACACAAATTAGTTTTTTTAATACAAAAAATAAGGAATGAAAATTAAATATAAATAAAAATTAAACTACTAAATGATTAATGGGTTTAAAACGAAAATTATATAGATGAAAATGTAGATTATATATAGTACGTACAGAGGGTCAAGTTGAAACCTTAAACAATT
The DNA here is from genome assembly GCA_025506515.1 of Flaveria trinervia. NCBI lineage: Eukaryota > Viridiplantae > Streptophyta > Magnoliopsida > Asterales > Asteraceae > Flaveria > Flaveria trinervia. The sequence continues at coordinate 73,742,410 of CM046453.1, forward strand.
AAAATTAATTTTGAAAATTATGTATTGTTAAGTTTAAAAAACATGTTGACAGAAGCCCACCTTTATTACTAATTGTGATATTATAAAGTTTATTTACAAACATAAATAGTTATAACTACATATAAATACATAATGAGAGGCTTAATTTCTTGATGGTTTTTTTATGTTGACATAAAACATACTTAATATATAGCTTATAGCTTATATATCTATCTTATGTGAATCAAAGTTACGTTGTACATTCCAGATACAAAGAATACATGACTTTGTATGAGTCTTGCATTGCTACTAATTTGGTTTCATCCATATGTGTATATCTATGCATTTACTTTTTAAAGAATTTCGTGGGATTTTTTGATGTGCAGTCGACATCTTTGACGAAATTCTGGTTTTTGTTTCATAATAATAACAAGAATTTGTCATTGAACTTTTTATATTGTTCCTAGCTTTTATATAACACTATATATCCTATTTATCTTGAATCAAAACATGATATTTTTCTTCTTTTATAGAAAGGGTTCAAGCATCTGGTTTGCATATGAAACTTTATGTATTTTAGGCATTGATAAAAGAAAGGAGCGCTAAAGATCTATAGGTAGGCCTAGAGATTTATAAGGCATTCGATATACTCTCACATGAGCCACCACTAATGCAATCATATTATTATTATGTGGAGTGAAGAGGTGTAAGGTCATACCATAACGCCTATATAAAATCTAAAAATACTATGTATTTATGATAGTAAACTCCAAAAGTCTCCTATAGAAACGAATAAATAAGTCTTAAAAGCTTGTATATACATACACACATTCTAGAAGGAGATTTTTTATTTATTAACGATGTATTATTTACTAAAAAGTATATTGTCACACCCCCAAACCACAGCGGTTTCCCGCGGGGTGCGAACATCATGATTTCATAGTCACTGATCGACCACTACATGGTTTTGTAAAACATACATCTCAAATAAGTTTAAAATACATCATTGTTCAGAGTTAAATTTGCGGAAGCAATAGTAATGAGGTAAATTGTTTCAAAACATGACAATTACGAAAATGAATGTCCCAAATAGCATGAATGGCCCTATACATGAGATGTTCCATGCTAGCTTAACTTGATGCATCTATCAATTACCTGAGAAAACATGCATGAAAAATGTCAACATAAAGTTGGTGAGTTCACAGGTTTGAAAGTAATAGTAAACAGTGTAATGGACCACAAGCCTTTCCATGATTTTATTGTTGATCATACAATACTACAATATTATATAAGCACCGCAACCGAAGCTAGACTGTAACTGTAACAAATTGCCCCTCCCCATGCCTACCGTAAGCATGAGTGTGAACAGGCTAATAATGCACCGTTTAGACCTCCAGTCAAGATTAGGGTAATTAATCCGGGTGGGGGTAGTCAAACCCAATAGTACTATCCATGATTACCTCGTTTTGGGAAATAAACTAACGGTTCGATAACAGGGGACTTTATACGGTAAGTAAACAACTTATATAACATGTGAAATCATTGACAAGTAAATGTGTCCAAGTAAATTAGTAATTTGCATGTAATCTCCCCCAAATGGAAAATAAGTGAAAACGGGGCCGTGAAACTCACCTCAATTGCACGCGTGAATACTAGCAATAGTCTGTATGTACGATTGGTCTAGGAATTTCCTAAACAAAATCACAATATATTCATGAGGTCATGATTACTAACCCTAGATGGTCATGCATAACTCATCCACAAAGGTAGCTTTGAAAATGCCAATTGACTAATTAGTCATGGGCGGGTCGTAAATGTTTTATTTAGATTCTCGTCTTCATCTTTATTTTCCTAAAGATACATAATGTATTGGGGGTGTTTTATATTAAGTATAATGGTATTATACTTTCCATGTTTATGGGTTTCCTTTTTTTTTTTTACCAAATATCTCTAAAAGTTTACCTTTATCAAATATAGGTATTTGACAGCATCAAGGGAATTTCTTGGGTCTGGTTGTCATCCTCTTTTCATGGTATAAAGAATTTTTATAAAATCTGATACTTTTATCATATCTAGGTCTATGTCTTAGGATTCCAAAAGGTATAACTTGTATCCTACAACTAAGTTTAAGTGCCTTTAAATGGTTCATGAAGCAACAGATGTCAGTGCAGCACTTTCCTGTATATGTCTATGGAATTTACCTTTTTGAGAGGTCAAAACTTACATTCACAAATAGAGCCTATATTACTTTTAAACCTAACACCTTAAGCTAAGTTACCATAGAAGGAAAATCTTCAATTTATTACCTTAAGCATAACTTATGCCTCATTCTTTCTGCCCTATTTATTCTGTCAAAAATTCAGGTTCAGCACTTTAATTTGTTTGTACGTTTTGGAAGGGTTATACTCATCTATAAATTTCAAGGTTAGATGGGTTAGAAACTAGACATCCTAAAGTTAATGGTAGGCTCAAGAATCGGTTCATTTGACCATGTTTAGGTCGAGTTATGGTCTTGAAAACACAGAACATGAATCTGCCAGAAAGTGTTTTACATGTTTTGTTACTTTTTAAACTTTGTTAGAGCACTTTTGGGATGAGGTAGTGAACATGAACACATCATGGTGATGTATGGAAGATTAAAACAAGGTTCTAACCTTAAACAAGCAAGGAGAAGAGATGGTAGTCTTGAAATGCAAGGAAAAGAAGGTTTGATCCTTTGAACTAAGAAAACCCAACAAGAAAAGGTGAAGAAGATGTTGTAGGATGTTTGGGAGCTTCAAAACTCACTTGATCTTCAATAATGGCACTTGACTCACCCAAGATTTGTGGAAAATGAGTTGAAAATAAAATGAAATGGTGGAGGTGGTGTCTTGGCCGAATTTGGAGAGAAGGAAAGAAGGAGAAGAGTGTGTTGGTGATTTGTGTGGATGAAGTGTGTGAATGTTGCTTATATTTGTAAGCTCTACAACTCCTAACTTTGTCTCTTGGTCAACCATAGGAAAAAGGAGCTTCACACATATGGAAAGGAATCATGTAGCTTTGTTCATAACCTTTTCCTTAACACTAAAATGGCAAATCTTGAGCTTCACAAAAGACAACTTGTCTTGTAAGGATTTGACAAGGGAAGAAGACTAAAATAAAAGTGAGGGGAGGGGGGTAAGGGGACGGTTATGGGGGTGGGAAATGGGTTGATTTTTCAATTTTATGTAGTATTGGGTATTTGGGTGGTATTTGTTGCATTATAGTAATTTATATATATATATATATATATTCAATATTTTTACTCCTTACTTTTTAAAATACATTTAGAATTGTATAAGTACTTGTATAGTATCATATAGATATAAATATATATAAATATTGATGGTATGCTAATGATGCATCATGTAGTTAGTAGATCCGTTAAAAGGATTCGTTCCGGGTAAAATATTAATTTACGCGATTAGGTGTATTTATAAAGTCAAGCTTTTCCAATGCATTTGGTTTGGAATCTAAAATACTTTGAACCATCTAAATGAATTTATTAGTACATGTATATGAATTATGACCAATGTTCATGTGTGCCGGTTGTATCGCGTGTAAAAATGGTAATTACGTCGAATCACCGATGCATGAAATGTAATGCGTGAAATTTTGCAATGCATAAAACGGTTTCAATAATTGGAATTCAATTGAAAATCAAGTATTATAGGGGTAATTATAACCAAGTCAAGGTCGGGTATTGACCTGAAATTGCCGGTTGTCACATACTCCCCATGTTAGAAAGAATTTCGTCCCGAAATTCAGTTAGGGTTGTCTGCAGATGCCAGAGTTTCAAACAAGTAGGGATAGTTGAGCTTCATTTGATCTTCGCGTTCCCAAGTAAATTCAGGTCCTCTTCTTGAATTCCACCGGACCTTCACTATGGGAATACGGATTCGTTTCATCTTCTTTACTTCTCTATCTAGAATTTCCATAGGCTTTTCAATAAAATGAAGTTGTTCATCAATCTGGACCTCATCGAGTGGTATAACCAGAGTTTCATCTGACAAGCACTTCTTCAGATTCGACACATGGAAAGTGTCATGAACACTACTAAGTTCTTGAGGAAGTTTTAGCTTGTAAGCTACAGGACCAATCCTGGCTAGGATTTCAAATGGTCCAATGTATCTAGGGTTTAGCTTGCCACGTTTGCCAAAACGAATGACTCCTTTCCATGGTGAGACTTTAAGTAGAACCTTGTCTCCCACTTGAAATTCCAACGGTTTACGTCTCACGTCAGCATAGCTTTTCTGACGGTCACGCGCGGCTTTGAGTCGGTTCTGAATTTGAGCGATCTTTTCCGTGGTCTCGCGTATGATCTCGGGACCAGTGAGTTGACTATCGCCAACCTCTGTCCAACACAGTGGTGACCGACACTTCCTTTCGTATAGTGCTTCAAACGGTGCGGCTTTGATACTGGTGTGATAGCTATTATTGTAAGAAAACTCAGCTAGGGGTAGATGAGTATCCCAACGGTTTCCGAAGTCTATCACGCAAGCCCTAAGCATGTCTTCTAACGTCTGAATGGTCCGTTCGATCTGACCATCCGTTTGAGGGTGGTATGCGGTACTCATATCCAACCTTGTACCCAAGGCCTTTTGTAAGGATTGCCAAAATCTCGAGGTAAATCGACTGTCTCGATCAGAGATAATGGAGATCGGTACTCCATGTCTCGAAACAACCTCCTTGAGATAAACCCTCGTCAACCTTTCCATTTTATCAGTTTCTTTAATTGGTAGGAAGTGAGCAGACTTTGTCAGTCGATCCACAATTACCCAAATCGTATCACAACTGGTGGATGTCTTGGGTAGTTTTGTGACGAAATCCATGGAAATCTGCTCCCATTTCCATTGTGGAATCTCTGGTTGGTGCAGTAATCCGGATGGCTTCTGATACTCTGCCTTAACCTTTGAACACGTGAGACACCTGCTAACATAGGCGGCAATGTCTGCCTTCATGTTAGGCCACCAGTATAACTCCTTCAGGTCTTGATACATCTTATCGGACCCGGGTGAATGGAGTATCTGGATTTGTGTGCCTCATTCATCACAGATCCCTCAAGTTTCCAAAATTTGGCACCCAAATTCGATTCATGAAGTAGCGAGCTCCATCGGACTTGGTCTCAAATTGTTTATCCATGCCGCGAAGGAATTCTTCCTTCAAATTCAGTTCCTTTAGTGCCTCAGACTGAGCATCACGAATTTGAGTAGTTAGACTCGTATGAATCGTCATTCCCAACGCTCGCACTCGTAAAGTCTTGGTTCGTTCTTTCCTGCTCAGAGCGTCTGCTACAACATTCGCTTTTCCAGGGTGATAACGAATCTCACAGTCATAATCGTTTAGTAACTCAACCCACCTGCGTTGCCTCATGTTTAGTTCCTTCTGATTGAAGATGTGCTGGAGGCTTTTGTGATCGGTGAATATAGTACATTTAGTACCATACAGGTAGTGTCGCCAAATCTTTAGTGCAAAAACAACAGCTCCTAATTCGAGGTCGTGGGTGGTGTAGTTTTTCTCATGCACTTTCAATTGTCGTGACGCGTAAGCAATGACTTTGTCGCGTTGCATTAAGACACAGCCAAGTCCTTGTCGTGATGCGTCGCAGTACACCACAAAACCATCATTTCCCTTTGGTAGAGACAGAATCGGCGCACAACACAATTTCTGCTTCAACAACTGAAACGCTGCTTCCTGCTTATCACTCCAATCAAACTTCTTGTCTTTCTGAGTCAGGGTTGTCAGTGGTTGGGCTATTTTGGAGAAATTTTCGATAAAGCGTCGGTAATAACCTGCCAAACCTAGGAATTGTCGCACCTCAGTCGGGGTCTTAGGTGCTTCCCAGTTCTTAATGGCCTCTATCTTGGATGGGTCAACATGTATTCCTTTCTCGTTAACCACATGCCCGAGAAATTGCACTTCTCGGATCCAGAAGTCGCATTTTGAGAATTTTGCGTATAATTTCTCGTTCTTGAGTAGTTCCAAAATTAACTTTAAATGTTTTTCATGCTCATCCTTGGTTCGTGAATATATCAAAATGTCATCGATGAAGACGATCACGAATTTATCCAAGTAGGGTTTGCATACTCTATTCATGAGATCCATGAATACAGCTGGCGCATTGGTTAAACCAAATGGCATGATCATGAACTCATAGTGACCATAACGAGTTCGAAATGCGGTCTTGGGGATATCTTCCTCTTGAATTCGTAATTGGTGATATCCCGAACGCAAGTCAATTTTCGAGTAGTAACTAGATCCCTGAAGTTGGTCGAATAAGTTCTGGATTCGAGGGAGAGTGTACCGGTTCTTAATGGTGAGTTTGTTTAACTCCCGGTAGTCGATACACATTCAAAAAGATCCATCGTTCTTCTTAATAATTAACACCGGGGCTCCCCAGGGTGAGAAACTTGGTCTTATGAATCCTTTATATAACAATTCTTGTAATTGATTAGACAACTCTTGCATCTCTGATGGTGCTAATCGGTATGGGGATCATGCTACTGGAGCAGCTCCGGGTACCAAGTCATTTCGAAATTCGACTTGCCTTTGAGGTGGAAGTCCGGACAAGTCCTCGGGAAAGACTTCCGGATAGTATCGCACGATGGGTATATCCTCGATTCTTCTCTCTTCGGTTTGCTTCTCCACTATGTGCGCCAAGATTGCATGATAGCCCTTTCACAAGTACCTTCGAGCCTTCATACAAGAATGATCCTTAACACCATACCATACTTTTCTCCTTGAATTGATATGGTGTCTCCATTGGTCCAGTCGGCTAGGCATCCACTCCCACTAACGAACGTCAATTCTGCGTCTTTTGGCGCAAGCTCAGGCTCATCAGTACAGTCTCGAAAGGGTTTGGCAGTATGGATAGGAATATGAACCTGCTTCCTAGGAGTGTGTGCAAGAAGCACACTCCCAGGGCGAGCACGATAGCGACGGAAAGAGAGCGGTGGTACATCTGGACTAAAGATATGGTGGGTGTCCATAGCCACCGGCTCGGGACAAGCAGCTATAGAGGTGGGGTCGGTAGGCTCGGGAGCGAGGTGGAAGGGGTTAGGGTCTACTAGAAGAGTCAGGTCAGAGGGTTGAGGAGTCAAGTCAAAGGGCTGGGTAATAGGATTCGCAGGGTGAGAGGTGGTCACTAGACTGGGGGATGGCCTCGGAGGGCTCTGGGTTGGAAGCGACCGGTTGAAATCGGCCGGGTCAGAATCGTCCGAGTCGGAATCGATCGAGTCGGAGTCGGCCGGGTCGGAGTCGACCGGATCGGTATCGGATGTCTGGAAAACTATGTCAATGGACTCCGAATCTAGGTCAACTACCTCGGTGTCAGCAGGCTGTAGGGTGGGATCTATGGCCTCGGGAGTGGGGTCGACTGGCTGAGGATAAGTAGTGATTGGAGCAGACTGTAGGGATGGCTCAACAAATATATGAGACATGGTCAGTGGAACGACCATTGGGAATTGCGGTCCGATGATACGCATGACTCCCGGGACAAGATCCTCCGGGAGGTCGGCATGAATATCGGGTGTACACGCCCACCAATAAGTGCCTGGAGGAGAAGGAGGTAGTCCGGAGAACCGAGTCGAGGGTAATGCCTCCGGCGCGTCAGGTGTGGGGTCGGGAGTTGGTTCAGTGACAGGGATAGTAGGTGGTGTGGGGATCTCAGTCTCAATGGCATCACTCGACTGAATCAGGGCACGAGGAGTCAGAGTTGGGAGGGCAGACGTGGATCCTGTGGAAGAGATCGGAGACGTGGGCTCGTACTCCTCATCCGAATCAAAAATGTTGATCGGCATCGATGCTGAAGACATCTCTATGACAAGGCAATACACAAGTACAATTTATATAAGTTAAGTTAATGCAAAATGTACTAAAGTAATGCAATGAGCTACGGTTATAGACTAGGCTCACTAAATGCAACCTAATTCCCTATAACCAATGGCTCTGATACCAATCTGTCACACCCCCAAACCACAGCGGTTTCCCGCGGGGTGCGAACATCATGATTTCATAGTCACTGATCGACCACTACATGGTTTTGTAAAACATACATCTCAAATAAGTTTAAAATACATCATTGTTCAGAGTTAAATTTGCGGAAGCAATAGTAATGAGGTAAATTGTTTCAAAACATGACAATTACGAAAATGAATGTCCCAAATAGCATGAATGGCCCTATACATGAGATGTTCCATGCTAGCTTAACTTGATGCATCTATCAATTACCTGAGAAAACATGCATGAAAAATGTCAACATAAAGTTGGTGAGTTCACAGGTTTGAAAGTAATAGTAAACAGTGTAATGGACCACAAGCCTTTCCATGATTTTATTGTTGATCATACAATACTACAATATTATATAAGCACCGCAACCGAAGCTAGACTGTAACTGTAACAAATTGCCCCTCCCCATGCCTACCGTAAGCATGAGTGTGAACAGGCTAATAATGCACCCGTTTAGACCTCCAGTCAAGATTAGGGTAATTAATCCGGGTGGGGGTAGTCAAACCCAATAGTACTATCCATGATTACCTCGTTTTGGGAAATAAACTAACGGTTCGATAACAGGGGACTTTATACGGTAAGTAAACAACTTATATAACATGTGAAATCATTGACAAGTAAATGTGTCCAAGTAATTAGTAATTTGCATGTAATCTCCCCCAAATGGAAAATAAGTGAAAACGGGGCCGTGAAACTCACCTCAATTGCACGCGTGAATACTAGCAATAGTCTGTATGTACGATTGGTCTAGGAATTTCCTAAACAAAATCACAATATATTCATGAGGTCATGATTACTAACCCTAGATGGTCATGCATAACTCATCCACAAAGGTAGCTTTGAAAATGCCAATTGACTAATTAGTCATGTCGGGTCGTAAATGTTTTATTTAGATTCTCGTCTTCATCTTTATTTTCCTAAAGATACATAATGTATTGGGGGTGTTTTATATTAAGTATAATGGTATTATACTTTCCATGTTTATGGGTTTCCCTTTTTTTTTTACCAAATATCTCTAAAAGTTTACCTTTATCAAATATAGGTATTTGACAGCATCAAGGGAATTTCTTGGGTCTGGTTGTCATCCTCTTTTCATGGTATAAAGAATTTTTATAAAATCTGATACTTTTATCATATCTAGATCTATGTCTTAGGATTCCAAAAAGGTATACTTGTATCCTACAACTAAGTTTAAGTGCCTTTATATGGTTCATGAAGCAACAGATGTCAGTGCAGAACTTTCCTGTATATGTCTATGGAATTTACCTTTTTGAGAGGTCAAAACTTACATTCACAAATAGAGCCTATATTACTTTTAAACCTAACACCTTAAGCTAAGTTACCATAGAAGGAAAATCTTCAATTTATTACCTTAAGCATAACTTATGCCTCATTCTTTCTGCCCTATTTATTCTGTCAAAAATTCAGGTTCAGCACTTTAATTTGTTTGTACGTTTTGGAAGGGTTATACTCATCTATAAATTTCAAGGTTGGATGGGTTAGAAACTAGACATCCTAAAGTTAATGGTAGGCTCAAGAATCGGTTCATTTGACCATGTTTAGGTCGAGTTATGGTCTTGAAAACACAGAACATGAATCTGCCAGAAAGTGTTTTACATGTTTTGTTACTTTTTAAACTTTGTTAGAGCACTTTTGGGATGAGGTA
>CM046453.1:73757079-73889579 GCA_025506515.1 Flaveria trinervia
GGATTCTGATTAGACAAAAGTTATAATCAACAGGAATTAATGCATCTCAAGACTACTATTGATTTCAACATCATCAGCGTTAGTTTTGTATAACTGGATTTATTTACAAGTGAATTTACAGTATACATTGACACAAATTAGAGGGTGAGAAGTAAATATTTGTTTGAGATGGTTATAACAAGAACGAACAAACCAAGGGGTTTAAAGGGGAAGTGCCCCATTGGCGTGGGTTTTAAGGGGACAACGGATCTAGGGCAATGCCCTAATTAAGTTGGGGTCCAAGGTGGGAAAACTTTTAGTTACTTTATTAATATACCGTGAAAGATTTGGATTTGAATAACCGATGAAAAGTTACATGAAAATGACCATGAGTAAGTGATTATTAGCGGTAGTTAATTAGTTGCTATTCTATAAACATATGTTTACAAATGTCTACAGTTATTTAACAGTTGAATAGGTTGTCATATATTTATGTTTGCACCTTCTACTACTTGGTTGTCTGGTTTGTTAGTCGGTCATCAATGGTGAATGTGGTCAATTGGAACTAATTAGTCCTTTAATGACAAGTGCAACTAGTTATTGCTAACAACATATTAATAACAAGATTCTACATATACATTCTTGTTAATATTTTTGAATTTTTTGATTATATTTCTACAAGTAGCAACAAAATAATTTAATTTGAAAGCATGCTAAGTATTTTATCGGTGTGTTTAAAGTTTGAAAATTGAGACTACACCTACTCAAAGTAGAAGAGAAAAAGTGGATATTTTCTTTGTAGTTTGAAAAAGATACAAATGTGATTGTTAAAGATAATAATTGGTGTTATTTAACCTAATGTGACCAACTTGTGCAAAAGACGAGCAAAAGAACCTCTTAAATGGTCCAATCCACTTGCAGCCTTCTATGTATACAATAATACAAACTAGTACACCTGTTCAACAAGTAGAAAGGTTTATGTGGGACTCATGACTAGTATTGGGCATGAAGACTTGAAGATAATTGCTCAGTGGTGGTCATTTCATTTCAAATCCATCTACGAAAGTAAACCGTGTTAGTTCCAAGCAGTTAAAGCGGTGATGCTCTCCTGAAGGTCAAGAGTTCGAGCTCTATTTATAAAAGATGATACAAATTAAGTTATATATAACATAGATTAGCATTAGATTACTTAGATGGTTGAATGAGTTGCTTTAATACATGCATACATGTACCCTACTAAAAAAGGTGTAGTGGTTCTTTTATTACACCAATTGGTTTCATACCGGCTAACCAGTGCATGGTTTCGCTTTGGGTTGACTTCGTGATCTTCCACGTATTGCTTTATTTATTCTCTACATCAGTTTACGAGGAACCTTCCACTACCAATCTCGTTCACATATGGAGACGATTATTTTAACTTTTTCTTCAATTTGGCTGGTTAAGTCTTGGCGTTTTTGGTCATGAAGTTGCGTTTATAAAATACTAGAATCTAGAAAGATACATAAGTATATTCGATTATATATCACAGATATGTTACATGGTCGGCATTAATATAGATATGTACTTTATAATTTAAGACTTAATTTATAAATTTACAAAGATATATAAATAAGTAGTATGACGAATTTTTATGCACACGGCGTAAAAAAATGGTTATAAATTGTATTTTCGTGTGTTACTTAACTTTTCTGGTGCTTAAGTGGATCACAAAACTAGTTATACCCTATAGTAGTTATGTTAGAAATAAATCATCTTTAATTATAGCCATGTTTAACTTGACAATATGGAGGCATATCACCTTTATTCGGTTATCCGACTGGTTTCGATCCCAAATGCAACATGGTCTCACGTGTCATATCACTTTCACATATTACCTGTTATTTTTCAGAAAATGTCTCTTCAAAACCTTCTACATGATCTATTCTTTCTTCATATGTCACCTTTCTTCCGCTTAGTTGATTAACTACACTAGATTTAATGCATATTCCATCCAATTGGCTCTTTCTTGTCTTGCGTATCACACTTCTAACGGCCTAGGGTATGAGTAATATCATAAGTTATAAAAAGTACATGAATTTGTTGTAAATCTTTTGAATAGATAGTTATCAGAAAAACTTATATAGTTTAGTATTCTTACGCATTCGATGGTTTGTTATAGAACCCACATATATACGATATCATACATGGAAAGAGAGTGAAGTAATAACATAGGTTTTTTGGTTAATTGTTACTTGTGGTTATAATGTCTAGATCAACTTTTTATGTGCTTGATAGTATATCCCATATCGTAAAAACTGACTATTTATATGTTGTGCACATATAAATAATTATGGGTTGTGATGGTTAGTTAAACTACATGTGTTAATTGCATTTAAGTATTGTTTTTAATCATATTTATGCATAGAATCAAGTTACATTAGATATATTTCATGTTTATAGGTCAACAGTGAATACAGGTCAACAGTAAATACTACTCAAGAAACGAGATTCATATGAGTGAGTTAGAGAAATATGAAGAAAAATTAGCAAAGCGACATTGTTTTGTCACCATAACGCAAATTTTTTTTGGTATTTCAATGAAACTAGTATACCCTATGGTTTTGGTATAGTCTGCATGACAACTTACTCAAATTATTATGTCACGGTGCCCAGAGTTTTATTAATTGGCAATTCATGACCTCGGAGGCGTAGCCTATGCCATACTGGTGTACGGTTCGTGGGGACTCGTTTTTCTATGTGGTTTTCAATTGATAAATTTAGGTCAAATAGTTATCACACATGAAACCCGAGTTTGATCCTTTTTCCTTAATATTATTTATGAAGTACTCTCAATTTGTTTTTAGCTTTCATGACAATCAAACCAAATCAAAATTGAAGTTTTAATTTCTATGTCTGGTTTAGTTAACAATATTTTTCATTGATATGTCGTGTTATGATACCTTACTTATCTTTATTTGTTAAAAGTGACTCGGACATCCAAGTTTACTTTATTTTTGTTCGACCCAACGATATCGATCAAGTTCCTAGCATGGGAAAGCTGAAACTTTTTTGTTTTCTAGCCATAATATTATTTTAATTATTAAGAGATATTTTTGTTTTTAAACGCTTGAAGTCTATTATATATATGTTAGCATAGTGGTTAAATTATTACAAGTTTTTGAAACACAGGGTATAAATGTATAACTCCTCAAAGTTACTATCATTTGATATTATATTTTTTTTGCTTAGTATTTGGATTTGTAACTTTGTCTAAACCATAGGGGATTATTTATGTAATTAAGTAAAAAATATAAATTTTGTTCACGTAATGTTTTCTAGATTTTGAGTCTACAGTTTCGACATGTTTATTTTTACTTAACTACATTTCGATAAAAATTTTACTTAAACTGAACTCTCACAACATGTAGCCAAAACCCTATTTTTCCTTATAATGTTTTTATAAATATCGATTATACCGTTGCCAAATGCTTATTTGTATCTTTGTTCAATTATAGATTTTATTAAAAATCACACAAGCATAACTATAAGGTAAATTATAGTTAAAGTAGTAACTGGAATTTCAACAAATTTGACCGCTAACACCACAATCAAAACAAAACAACAAACGAAATGAAGTTGCATGAGAAAAACATACAAGCTATACTATCAAAACAAACAAAGCAATAAATTAAAAAATTAGTTGACGATAATTTTCAAAAGATTAATTATAATTTCTCAAAATGCAATAATTTGGATAAATTTGTGGTGCAGAAATAACATGTTTATTACACGCTACACATTTGCAATCCAAGACTACGAGTTTTATAGTCAGTAAATAAATATCTATCAAAATGATTAATTATAATTTCTCAAAATGCACCTCATAACCTGCCAACAGCTACACGAGCATTTAAAAGACCACGACTTTAAGAAAACCTACAAGTAATTTTCTAATTTGTTGTCAGAAAGAGACATATAAAGTCTTGTGATATTTATTCATCTCTATCTCATTTCAAGACGTTGTATGTCTATTTCCACTTCATATTTGAACAAATGTGTCACATTCATCAAAATGTTTCCAAAAATGCTTTATATTTTTTTTAAAGATATGTATATTTTACAGTCAAGGAGAAAAAAACATATATATTTTTTTAGAGAAGACATGAAAGAACTAAAAAGCACTACAAGAAAGCACATCTGTAACGATGAGGGCTATCTTGAAGAGAGAGTGTTATCGGCATAGCAAGATCTATAGGGATGACATGTCATCAATATAAGGCTTTTTATAATTTGGTCTATCAATGTTTATGGTGACAACTTGCCGCCGCTTTAGAAGTGATGGGAGTGGTGAAAAAAGAACGTGCCAGTTTGAAAAGGTATCTCGACGACGTGTCATCGATACCGGGAAAAAATGAATTTATAAGTATTGTTTTACAAGTAAACTAGACCAATTGATAGTCGATCTGACTTGTTAAAAACTTTTAAAAAATTAAAAATAAATAATCACATGCACTACATGTTTAGCTGAGCTGCTGCAACCTATATATAAATTTCTTATTGAAAAAGTGAAAGGTTTCAAAATAACATTAAAATCATTCATAGTGGATTTCTCATTCTTTTCATATAAATACATTAAAATTTATTATTATTATATTATTTTGTCAATTAACAATATTTTTTTATACATTTGTTATTATTATTCTTATCTCCTCCACTTACAACTGTTTTTAAATATATTAAAATTTTTATATAGATTGTACAGTGTTTTACCAAACATAGGGATGAATAGTAGTAATATTATCTCTCTCTTTACTCACAATCATCTTTTATACTATAAAACACACACTCACATATTTTTAAAGAATTCACCGTGAATGCTTAACTTATATACAAATTTCTTAGTGTTTTTTATTAATGTTTTAATTAGCTTAGTTTTCTATTTTTACAGAAAAAAACAACAAAATTAATAATAGTAACAGTAAATGGTTCCAAAAATATAATAGCATATATATACTACTAAATATTTTATTACTTTAAATTTTAACAGTAATAAAAGAAAAAAATATATATATTACTGAGGACTTGTAATCTTTGTATGAAGAAAATTTGTAAACATTTTTTCATATTACTTTAAAACAAACATATTACTAACGACTTGTACTCCCTACATGAAGATAAATTTTTAAACATTTTTTCATATTACTTTAGAACAAACATACATATTATTGACATCTTGTACCCCCTATAGAAAGATAAATTTTTTAAACATATTTTTTATTACTTTATATTCTATCAGTAATAAAAGAAAAGAAATATATATATTCAACCTATAACGATAACATATTGTCCCTCTAAAATTTTTAAAAAAGCGGCAACTTTCCCCAATTAATTTTGGTCATAAACCATAGAAGGTAATAGTTACGACATGTTATCACTATAGCTCTATGTCACACCCCAACCTTGACGGCGGAAACGTCGAGATGTGAGGGTTACGATTGTTCACAGCCACATAACGCTATTTATTAAATCCAAATATATTATTCATAAGATTCAATTGTAACATTACAAGCAAAAGTTTCAACAAAGAGTACATCATGTACAAATGCTACAAATAACATGATCATCTATTTTATCTCTAGGTCCAATTCTATATGTGATAAACTTCAAAGATTAGAACACATACTTGGGGTATTCCTGAAACATGTTAAAAATAAAAGGTCAACATAAAAATGTTGGTGAGCATTCCATAGTTTCAATACATAGATTATATAAAAGATAGCAATTCAAGTCATAAGTTAGTGAATAAAGTGATTAGGGATGTTATGAACAATGCAACAATCAAACCTCGACAAAGTTTTACAAGTCTCAAACGTTTACAAGATTATACGATCAGCTAAGTGTACTTGGATCAACCAAAGCAGACTTGTCTTGCCCATAGATCTATGACTTTGTTGGGCTAGCAATAGTTAATGATTGTACATATAACGCCATAACATGGTAACCATAAAAGTTCAACTAACCACAACTTTGCATGATGAATTGCCATAAAGATTACAAGTCTCAAATAAGTTTACAAGTGCAAATGATAATAAGTTAACATGTTTCACCCCAAAGTGTGAAAATAAGAAAAAGAGGTATGGAAATACTCACATGGAAATAAGCATTTCAAGATGATATAAAAGATTACAAGATAAATCCCAAGTGTCCATTACAAGCACCTAAATATATAATTTACAAGATGAAGATTAAGGTTAATATATGATTAATGTTTAAATAAGAATTAGGGTTTCAATAGTTTTAGGGTTTTGATGAGTAATTAAGTTTATAATAATGATGATAATAATTTAAACGAGGTTCCAAATGGTTTCTTTTACAAGTTGTTTAAACGTATAGATTCCAAGATTAGGTTTGGTAATAAGATTAACAATAAAACATGAACTAGGGTTTCAAATGGAATTTGGGAGTTTAATAATAAATCATTTAGGTTTAATAAAGATAATTTAAATCAATTAAGACCAATAATAATTGAAAATGTCTTAACAATTTAAGTTATTGATTTTATAGAAATTAAGTATAATATGTGAAAAGAAAATTATTAATTTAAAAATTAACTATTTAAAAGTTGATAAGGAGGTTACATATTATAATCATTTTATAAGGTTTTGAGCTTTTAAATAATTTATTATAAAGTTTTAAAAACTTAAAGCAATTTATATTGTTTTATAATTTTCAAGAATTTAAATAAAAGTTAACGAATAACTTCATTAAATGATATAACATGCTCAAATGATTAGATAATAACATATTATTCACATAATCATTTTAACAACTACTTGAAGAATTAGTTATTTATCATTTAGATTTATAATTAAATATAATTTGAAACATAATATAGTTTTATTACACAAAAGAATTTATAACGTTTTAAAATAAAACTCCATTTAAAATATCGTGATTTAAACGATAAAATTTAAGGACAGTTCGGGTCACTACTATTTTGTTAATTATTTAAAATCTATGTTAATAATTCAAAAATAACCTTTAAAATGTTTTATTACCAAGGTTTTTAATTTTTTAGTATTTTAAAATATTACTAAAAACTATTTGACAACTTAAAATATATTTAAAGGTTATAAAATATTTTTCTATATTATTAAAAATTTTCTAAAGTTGATTTAAGGCTTAAAAAGCCATTTTAAAAAAATATGGGGGTGCCCGGGTTCGAAACCGGGACCTCCAAGTGGTAAAGTGAGCGGGGAACCAGTGAACCAGGGCCTCAGCCGTGGTTTACTTTGGTTTTAAATTATTAAAAACACTAATTCAAAATTTCCCCCAAATTATATGAACCCTAAATCAAACAAACTCAAAATTGAACAATGATTCGTGAGTTCCAACCCGATTAACCTTAGGGCTTTTGATCCCCAAGTGTAATCGAGTAGACTGATGTGTTAAACTCACCTGATTATGATCGATTTGTAGTGTTTAAGCTTGGATTTGTCTCGTTTATCTCACGAAGAACATGCGTTTAGCAATTGGTTAATTGAGTGAATGCTTTACGAATTGCGTTTACAGATAGTTTAAAGAGATCGAAGGGAACATTAGCCCTCTGTTATATAGCTTTGATTTGTTCGTTGAGGTGCTGAACGAGTCCCGGTTCATGTTCGACCACCACGGTTACAGTTGGGTGTTTAATTGATGATTTAACTCGAATTAAACTATGCATTTATCTTGGAAATGATTATTCGAACGTTTCTGTACGTTTAATTTGATTAATCATCATCATTTATACGTTTATCGGTTATATGTCGATCGAGGTGGATGTTCGGTTCGGAACCCTTCAATACCGAGCTTTAATGTTCAATTAAGTCTTGGTTTCGAGTCCGAGGGGTCCTCCTAAGTCGATTAGCATATTTTCATGCTTAAACATGGGCTGTTTTTATAGGGTTCGGTGGTCACCGGAGCTCGGCCGGAGGGCAGCCGGTGACCGGTTGGCCGGGGAGAGAGAAAAGGGAAAAAAGGGAATGGTTTGGGTTTTGAATATTTACACAAATGGTCCCTGGTGTTTTAAAAGTTTAAAACATGAATTTTAAAGTTTGATTTAGTTGTATTTAATTACAATTTAGCCCCCTGAAGTTTTAAAGTGTCATTATTTTATGTAGAAAAATATTTATTTAGTTTACCATTTATCATTAATATTATTATCCTTAACATTATTACTATTAGTATTATTATTGTTAACATTATTATAGTTATTATCATTAGTATTATTAATATAGGTTTTTATTATTATCATAATAATAATAATAAAGATAATTATTTTATTTAAGATTATTATCATCTTAAATTTTATAATAATAAGTAAATATTTTAATATTTAATAATGTTATCATCATTTATTATTTAATTAATTTGTTAATCACCAAAAATTAATTATTAACCATAACAAGTCTCCAAAGTTTCAAAATTGACATAAAAGGCCCTTTTAAAAATTTAACAAGGTTAACTTTTAAGTTAACGAGGCTCTCAGGTTAACTTTTAAGTTAACGAAAATACGAGATGTTACACTCTATTTTAGCAACAACAATTTTCGTTGTTATAAGTGTTGTTTGCACAATGTCAGTTATTCTTTGTAGTGACCACTAGGGGTGAACAAATAACCGATTTAACCGAACCATAACCGAATTAACCACATTAACCGAACCATATTAACCAAACCATATTAACCGAACCGAACAATTAACTGACGGTTCGGTTAAAGCGTAACCGATTAACCGCACTGAACCGAATGGCAAATATATATAAGAAATTTACAATACTTGTCATGATATTACTAGAATTTCATATATTCATCATTTTTAATTCATATTTAGAAAATATATTTACATAATAGATTCCGTTTTGTATTGAAGAAACATCATAAACAAGTAAAAGCAATGCAAAATGCACGCACACATTGTTGTATGAACACCCCACTTCGATCTCGGTTTTGCCAAGACCTTAAAAACGAACAATATTATGCACACTCTTATAAATCAGTCCAAAACTATCCTAACAACAATTTATTAGTTAATATTTAGGTTTAAAGCATATGTTAAATATATTGGTTAATTAACCGAATTAACCGCAAATTAACCATAACCGGTGGTTAACCGAAGTGTGGTTAACCGAAGTTTCGGTTGCGGTTGCAGTTAACAAAATGGTATTAACCGAACTTGCGGTTTCAGTTTCGAAAGTTATATTAACGGCACCGAACCGCACCGTACACCCCTAGTGACCACAATATCTGGAATGATGCTTATTCAATTATTTTGCAAGATTGCAAAATATTACCAAACCTCGCCTTGCAGAAATCACTCACAGTTTGCAACTACATTTTGAAATTTATATATTTGGAAAGTCCAAAATAACACCATCCCTAGAATTGGGGTTTAATTTGATTTTACTTCTTGAGGTCAAGAGCTCTTGATGCTTGATGGATAAGTACTATTACGATCAATATAGTAGTGAGGATGTGAGGGACTGTTATTGCACATATACTAACTAGAAGAATTAGAATTAGACACGAGTTTACCGTATATAAATAATTGTATAGTGTTAGGTTGCATCCCACTTGGAAATTGCATCAATTTCCTTATCCCTCATAAATTCTTCTTCTTGTAATCTTATTTTGAACCCCAACACTTAAGTGGTGATTGATCCACGGCGACAACTGTTAGCAAGTACAAGAACACGGACTGCCCGGAATTGATGTTAATAGTTGAAATATATTTACTAATGATCTAAGCCAAGTGGTTGAGGCGAGTACCTCAAACTTCATTAAAATGAAAGGAGGTTTTGGTTTCAAGTCACACTTGAGATAAATTAAAAAAAGGCTAGGGGTTTACGTTGGGTTATGGGTTTTTTCACTTAAGATGAGTTTTCTCCTAACGGTAGTCTGAGTTTTATACTCAATCAAAAGAGATGATCGGATGGGGTGTGGGCCACTAACCTGTTAGTGATCTTTTAGTAGTAAAAAATACATTTATAACTTTTTTCCTTAAAAATAAACGGTATGTATTATGGTCCACAAATTAAATAGCAAGTAAAGGTTTCTCTATCAATGATCCTCCGTCCAACTGGTTAAGATGAGATACCTATGATATGTAAATAAATGAAAGATTATGGGTTCAATTCTCACTCTGAGCAAAATGGTCAGAGTTGAGCCATAAAATTTTCTCAACAATGAGTTTCCTCCTGTGGGGGGTTGGGGGTGCGATCCCGGCTGAGAAACGAATAGGTGAGCCCGATTAAAATAACACCTATCTTCCGAAGCAGGATAAACGTCTCTCTATTAAATCGAACACCAAGAATTGCTAAGCAGACTTGTCTTTAATTGGACTATTTCTTTGACACTTTAGTTCCAACGTCGGTTATTTATTTATATTTATTTTGCTTAATAGTCTCAGAACAAGTGGTTAATTTTTATTGTTGGTTGTCAATTAATAAATGCAATAATTTCTTTCACATCATCCAAGCTTCGGTCATGTCTCTCATCATAAGAAAAAATATCCTGCACAATTAAATTGCAGTTAACATTGAAAAAAAAAACTTTTAAAATCATTTATATTCATAAATTGCATCGTAAAAACTTATAAGAATGATATGCCCTTAGACTTCTATCCAAGAATTTGAAGATAAAACACTTAATATTCATCTATTAGAGTTGAACGAGGTACCATGTTTTCCCAATGAATGAATACATATCAAGTATATTTACATATCAAATGTATCACATTAAAAACACATTTATGGTACTATACGAGGATATTAATTAATGGTTCATACAGAAATCATATCCACATGAGAACAATCACATGCTTAATAATGTGAGGCGAAATAGTTTACACGTAGCAAGTATTCATATAACAAACTATTTGTGATCACAGAATTTTCACAAGCATGACCACACATTTAATGCCAACTTTTTAACGTATTTTTCTAATGACTATTGTTTACTAAAATAAATTAGTTTCTCAAAAATTTATAAAATAACTATTTTCGTGTCTAAGGTGGTCAACTTAAACTTTCGTTCTTATAAAAACGAATTAGTTTTCTAATCATTACTAGATTTAGGTGTTTTCTTTGCAGTAAAATATTTGCAGTCTGCGAACATCTGATGGAAAAAAAAATCAAATGTTTGCAGTCTGCAATAAAAAGTCTGTTTGTTTTTTAACATCTGCATACTTGTAAAACTTATATATATATACACACACACACATATATATACATACATAACGATGTATATATACACACACATATACATATACACATTTATATTACATAGACGATTAATACTTACCAAATAACCAAACTCTTGAAAATTGAATAGTTCACCCAAATCATCTCACACAAGAACACTATCGGCTTCACCATTACCCTTCATTCAAATCAGTCTTTTTGTAGAAATTTCAAATCATCTGCGGCAAAACCGCTACAACAAACACATAATTGAAAAACAAAAAAGGCAAAATGTTGTCTTTTTTAATTTATATGTGTGTTGAATTTTTTAACGCCTGTAAGAGGTGGACTCATTTTGTGATTTGTTTGAATGAGAATGAGAAGGGCGGCAACTTGAGAGGGAGGATGGGGAGGAGGTTCAAGTGGTGGGAGGTGGGAATGTATCGTAAAGTTAAAAAGATGTTAGAAGACCTAAGAAGTGATAGGTTTATATTTTCTTCATGTAGACGTCAGGAAAATATTTTTTTAATGAAACATCTTTTAAAAAACAAACAATCTGTAGAGCCCGACTTTTGCACGTGATGTACGCGGTGCAAACAAAAAATATCAGGCAGTGTTTCTCAGAAAAATGAACACCCCTTTAGTAATAATGACATTCTTTTCTATATTTAGGACCAATTAAATTTTTTATTTCTTTTCTATATTTAGCACCAATAAAGACCGATATCATTCTATGTGCCAGAACTATGACAACAAACAAACCGAATGAACACAAACAAGGTTTTGTTTATGTACATATATCAAGTAAATGAACTTGTTCTTAAACTATTCACAAACATATATCGAACGAGATTTCTTTTTAATGTTCTTTCATTAAGGATATGAACATGTTTATGAGATATTCACGAACATCTCCTGAACGCAAACGAACACAAAAAAAGATAAACAAACACAAAAAATGTTCATGAACTTATACATACACAAACAGAAGTTAATGAATACAATGATCACATATTTATTTTGCAATAGAAGCTGTGTTTTTCATCACAAATATTACATATAACCCATAAAAATAAATGAGTAATTAACATAATCTAAAAAATACTTGACATAATCATCATAAACATAATTGACACAAAAGTTAAAAATATATAGAAACACATCAACGAACATATTATCAAACTTTCAGGAACGAACATTATCGAATGTTCACGAACATAATTGAACAATCGCGCGTGACCTTTGGTCATGTTTGTTATTTTAATTAAACGAATTAAATTTTCTTATACGTGTTCGTTCATTTATTAAACGAACGAATATAAACAACTTTCCTAATAGACGATTCACGAACTGTTCGATGAACACTCGTTTCATTGATAGCCCTAGCCGAAACCGATACTTATCTAATCTCATTCTTTATGTTCAATATTATCAATGTCTAAACCAATTGTAGAAAAGATGACAAGATCACAAAACCTTTTCAATTTTTCCTAGTTCATCATCATCCACTAGAACCATTCATAACTCAATCTACCATAATCTTAGATAAGTACAACTAGATCTTTTTCCGAAAAGCATCCAATTCCCTTAGAGATTCTGTGTTATCGTCACTACCATGTAATAGTAAATTCACAATAAGTCCGAGTGGCTGCATTTGCCATGCTGATTAATTATTATATGGCATACAAATCTATTTGTCTGTTTGTCATCATTGCCAACCAACCAATGGAGTTTTAAAGTGGAATTATTATAATTTTGCACTTTCTTATCTATTAATTAAACAATTGAGATTAATCAGCACATGATTAGGAATATAGGGATTCCGAAAAGCCATCCACACTCTTGCATCACATTTAGAACTTTACAACTCAATAACACATGCTCATTAAGAAGTTATTGTTTGTATTTCAAGATAGGTAAAGAATTATAAACTTTCAAGTTAAATAAGTTTTTATTCCGTTATGGAAAAATAATTATAGTGATTATAGGAATGGACGTTTGAAGTTTCTCGAATAGACATTCAATTCGAATCATGATCTCACTTTCAAGTTAAATAAGTTTTGTATTAGTTTAAAATTCTAAATCGGATAAGATGGATAGTTTAAAAAATTAAAAAGAAAAGTATTAGATAATTTGTACTAGAATCTGTGTAGAAATAGTCTATTAAACCAAACCAAATGATTTCGTTATATAGAGATTGAATCGATCTAATTAACCATCACAACCTTTCGTATATACATTGCATAATCATTGGTGGTTATAATTATTAACATTTATCTCGGAAGAAGGCTATATAGTAGTGTCAACAAACTTTGCTACCAAAGATAAATTTTTAACCATCACAAAGTGTTGCTGATCATTTTGGTACCATTAGTTTTGCTACCAATTACTTATTGATATCAAAACAAAAATTGCTACTAAAGTTTCAGTTAGTGCCACTTAGCTAACATTTGCTACTGATCTTCAGCACGACCCAAACCAAGGGTTTTGCCCTTTGGATCACACATGTGGTTGTTGTCCTTGGTCCCCACCTCTACCAGGGCGTTGCCCTTAAGCCTATGGTCTAGTGATTTCTTAATCGTTGAAATTATAACATTCTTTAAACATGAATGCACACCAGACTTCCTAGATTGTTTAATATTTGATTATGTTTTCATTTTTTGTTATAAAGTAATTCAATTTTTCTGAAGTTGCTACATTAAAAATCATAACTTCTTTAAACAAACATGTTAAGTCAGCTTGAATTTTTTTTTTGATAAAAGTTGTTTCATTAAAAATTCAACGAAAATTGGTTTTCTAGAAATTTACATATGAAATTCAGATGTTAAAATGATTTAATTTGTATTAGTTATGATTTTGAAGTTTAACCATTACATAATGTAGGCATTATTCTTGGCTCCAATTCTTTGAAATCCAAAATAATCGTCTTTTGTTTCCTGACTCTCTTATTCACGAAATTCATAGCATATACACATCTGTTATTGATTAAAACTCTAACAATTATTCGATTGATAGATTTAAATTAAACCATCGAATGATTTCTTCAAAAAGTACATCACGGCTCTCGATTTAGTGTTTGAATAAAAATTCCCTACACTTTTTTGATAAACTTACTAAAAATCTTGCTTTCTTCTTTTTTCTACTTCTTTTATTACAAATCATGGGTGAAATATGTATGGCAGTTCCCTATTTTTCTTGTTTGTGAACACTTTAAATTTAAAAATATATCTTTTTCGAAAGGAGATGTTTAATAATGCTATATCAATATGTTAGATGATCTCTTGTCCCTTTTAATAATGCTAGATCGATGTGGCTAAAATCTAAAATTTTGAAAATCTACCACATCCCATAAACTGTAAGATCCTTTTGAAAGATGGTTCAAAGCATTCAGTAATATAGTTAAATTCACGTGTTTAGCTCATTAGTAAGCATAATTGGTACAAATATAATTCATTTAGAGGTCTTGATTGTTGCAAATATGATTGACTTTTACTCTAACCAACTGTTTGTAATCTGTTAGTGAATTTCAACATAAAATTTTGTTATGGGTAATGACTTCACCAACAATTCACTAGGCTATCTACTTGACGGAAAATTGACACATATTCACCGATGGATCACTACAGATATTACAAACATATTCTTTATGTGCGCTTCGTTGATGGATCACCAAAAAACTATTCACCGCAGGTACCATGACCTTATGAGTAATACATCAGTTACAAGATGTTCACTATCAAATGATGTTGATAGCCGATTGGTAATAACTATTTTTGCTTATAATTTTTATAATTTCATGTAAAATAAAATTATAAAATCTTAACTAGATTTTGCAAACCAAAATTTGTAATACTATACGAAAATTTTGGAACCATAACAAGTTATTAACCGAGAAGAGGTATGCTTGCAATAATAGTTGTAACTAGTAGTAACATATAAATGCACTCAACTAATTAGATATTTGGTTACTCTAACATCGTCAATCGTCATAATAATTCAACTTCTTGGGCCTTGAAATCAACATGTTGTCGTTCTGTTGCGAGCTAAGTTGATTCTCTTGAATCGTCTCTTAATATTTTCATATACACTATAAATGATCATTAAAATCTAAATTAGCAGGATTGCTATATCAATTTTAAATAAGTAATATTTAAGCCCAATTTATTAGTTACTGGCACATGGATAAAATTTACGCAACGTATCTAATGACTGATTATTAATTAGTTGCTTGTATTTTGGCACCTTATATGAGACTAGATTTTAGTCTCAAATATATTTGCCTTAAAAAAGGTTTTGATGAGAAACTTATTAGAGTTGAGAACAATCTATAATAAGATATATAGAATATTCTAAAAATAATCTCTAAGTAGAGAACAACACAAAATTTATCTCAAGTAGATGAATTTCAACCGAGTATATTTTGAATAGCTATCCTTAATAAATACACACTCAAAAACATACATATACACATATGAAAACAAAGATACATAATTACAAATTTTAATTCACGAATAAACAAACCATCATCTATTTTAGTTTCGTCAATTTCGTAAAATCATATACATATATACAAAAGTAGTTACACATACGTAAATAAATGTTAAAAGTTAAGATATGTACCCTATCAATTAGATAAAAATAAGAAGTTTATCTCGCCTACTCAACAGTAACAAGTTCCTCATTTATTACGAAACAAAATAATTATAACCGTATATATTTAAATGATACTAAAGTTTTGTTTGTTAGTTTTTTGAATGATTAAGTACTGAACCAATAAAAAGTCTGAACCATTAAGTGCTGAACTATTAATAGGTTTGAACTATTAAAAGTTAATATATCTCTTAAGTATTCAAAGACAAATATCTGAGTAATTCAAATAAGATTTCTTAACCATTCAGTATTAGACCTCTTAACCATTCAATAATAGTATAATGCTTAACCATTCAGTGACAAATGTCTAAACCATTCAGACATTTGCTCGCGAAATAAACAGTTTAAACCATTAAATGTTGAATCATTCAGACATTTAAATCATTAAGAGCCTCATTAAGATGCTACCAAACAGCCTCTAAGATCCTTATCACAAGATTTATTAAATCCATACGAAATTTAAAATGTTACAACTTTTACATTTTTCTCATCAGTAAAACCTCAAATTTCATTTTGAAAGATTAATTTTTCCTTATAAAATTGAATTATCTATCTCGTTATTAATTCAAATAACTTAAATTAAGCTATATTGTCAATTAGTTTATAAATTGACTTAGTTAACTTAAAAACAAACTTGAGTAATTAATTCAAAGGTAATAGGGTTTTGCCAACTATTCTTTTTGAAGACAACAATAACATCCATTGCAAAGAGAGAATGAGAATTTTGTAAATTGAAAAGCTTTTAGATAGGAGTCATGTGGCATGTTGAGAGGGTTGTGTTTGTAATTTGTGGTTACTAGACCCGATGAAGCTAAAGTGAACACCATAAAATTATAACATAATGGAGGAATAAAGGGGCTATTAGACAGATGTAACAAAGTAATTATGATGGGGTTATTGATTAAAGCATATTAAGGGGCTAACTTGAGCCAACACAAGGTACCAACCACAACCTTTATGGTTGATTAATTTCCATGCCAGCAGATGAAGCCGACAATATTCGGCACCAAAAGTCAAAGTGGCTACATATTTTGATTTATTATAATCCAAGTACAATGTTTGCAATAAGATTGATTTATTATAATCCAAGTACAATGTTTGCAAAAATGAACTTGTTCATGCTACATATTTTGATTGCATATATATATGCTTAAATTTGCTTCAGACAATAATGCTCTTATCACTAAATTAAGGACATGAGATGCCATAAGTATGGCATTGATCAAAGGAAAAACTAATATAAAACTATTTTTTATCATCTTAATACAATTCACAACTGATAATGATTTTATAAGAATTTTTGAAAGATAATTAAGTTCAATATTTCCATTTATTGATATGTGTTCTTTGGATCGTAGTACTTGACAAACGAATTTATTTTTATTACTTTTTAATAACTTTGTAGTTGTACGGATAATTTGCATTATGGCTAAGCATTACATGTGTATCAGAATTTTCTTCCTGGAACACGTAGGGGTGGAAAGGTGGTGGGACAATGATGTACCTCTTGCTTTTGACTTATCACATGTAATGTTTAAATCAACTTTGTCATAAATACTACAAATAAAAGTTCACAAGTACTCTATGATAATTCAAAAAACATGTTAGAAATCATTTTCGTAAAATAAATCATCATGAAAAAATAATGGGATATTTATCAAAGATCAAAAGATTTTTAAAATTAAAAGAAACAAGTCGAGTAGAAACACAACATTTGCTCCTAGTACGTATTTGCTCCTCATAATTCCAGTAATGTCGTGCACCGACTTAATTGATAGCTTTTATACTGCACCTTTAGCTAGCGTAAAAATAAAAGCTAAGAAGTTAAAAATGATAGGCAATAAATAAAAATGAAGAGATGAGATAAAGAAAGTTTAACACAACACTAAATATAACTTTATTGTATGATCATTATCTGCGATTTCAACGTATAGTATGGTTATCATGTGCAATAAACTCGTAATTATCAAATAGGAGTAAAAGCTGGTAATTAATTTCTACAAGAACTATTTAACTTCCTTTGTAAATTATACAAATTTTGTCATAACTCCCACATAAAAGTATGATAAAAGACATAAATCTGATATGTTGAAAAAAATTAAAAAAATATTAATTTCTATTCTATGATGTATATAGTAAAAAATATGCAACTTACATCACAAGAGGCACATGAAATTGGGGGTTAAGAAATTACTAATTAAAGCAGTAGTTTATCTAAACCCTAAACGCTTCACCAAAAAATCCCACATGAATGAAAACTACCATTAATCAAGACAATTTTATTTTAAGTAATTGCTTAATTTCATAACCATCATATAACATATAAGAAACCGACTGCGATCATACTATAAATATATTGTTTAAATCTCTTAATCAACAAAGGTATAATATTTGTCTTATATATAAAACTTATTATAGTGTTGTTTCAACATATTATCACTCATTATACACGATTAATAACATACAACATAGTAATATTAAATCGGTACGCACAAGCTATAATAAATATTAAAACAATTATGCTAACTCCTTAAAAACCTTAAGCACAACTAATACATGTCCTTCAATGTGTAGAGTTAAATCCTCAATGGTAGTGTTTAACTTGATCTTTGATGTACTAGCTCTGGTCTCATGTCCTTTTTAATTTTTTTCTTAACCATATGATTCTTGTATGTATTAGATCGTCGTATGTATTCACGACTCGTGTCATATATTGTTGTAAGTTCTCTATGATCTAATAATTTTGATGTGGCGGTTTGCTTTGTCAATCTCTAAAAATCTGCTTCATCCTATCGTATATAAATAGGTAACCTAATTGTGATCATGCTCTATTTGTATTAGAAATATACACATTATCAACATATTCAACTTGCTAGAAATTATTTTTTGGGAAGGAGAGACCTAACACTCGTGGCTTGAAAATATATTGAATATATATTTAAATTCATAGTCAGTGTTTACATGTTATGTTTAAAGTATAATTCGCTAACATGTGTAATAAGAACAAAATATCATGTCTTGTGATATAGCAAAATACATTAGTCTAGTGATGGTGCTTAAGTGTGATGCTTGTGCACCAAGTTCTAAACAACATATTGGTGATCTTTTGGTCTTATTTGTTGGTAATATACTCATGCCCCGACTTCGATCTAACATATCATTACTATTTCTATCAATAGTTGTCTTCAATTCGCTGTTAGATTTCTAGCATAACCATCAATTAAAGTCATTAGTTTTGTTATATCTCTTCTTCTCATGTAAAAGCATATGAACACATGTTAAAGTAGGTTTCTCAACTCTTTACGCTTTTTATACTTAATTTATATCAGACCTATCAAGTCTCCTAACTTCAATAAACTTTCAACAAAAAACTCAAAAAAGAATACAATGATGATAAGCCTGGTCAAGAAAAGTTTTCAGAATGCCACCCTAATTTCCTACCCAAACCAACTCTATAGTGATGATATGTCCTCGTCGTAGGTTTGATAGTCAAAACCCTTTCAAAATTTTCAGTGACTATATGTTGTCGATGTAGCACATGTTGTCGCTATAGATCGAGTCCCTTGTACCGATGAATTTGTTGTCGATGTAGCACATGTTGTCGCTATAGATCGAGTCTCTTGTACCGATGAATTTGTTGTCGATGTAGATGTCATCGCTATAGGGCATTTTTCTTGTAGTGTAAGTGTAAGCCACTTATATGACGATCGTGAAACCCAATGTATTACAATTCCTATTTTCTTTGAGGGTAAATTACGAGATATTCCATATTATTCTTACAAAAGATAAATTGTGACTTCGAACATGTTGTTAGCATAACCCAAAAATAGTTTAACCCAAAGATTGAAGACAATTAAATATCTGAATATCCTTTTAAACAATGTTGATTAAGAGTCTATTACTCATGTTTTCTTGATTACTTTACTTAGCTCATGTTTTTCACTAACTTTTCCATTTTGTGAGTTCTTTTTTTATTTTTTTTTTCTGGTGTCGATGCTCATGTTAAGGTAGATCTTGATATTCTTGTTTACACTAATATTTGGATTGATTGTTTTTTTTACATCTTGGTGACTTGGTGGAAGTTTGTTTTTAATCCTCTAACTAAAGTTTGATTATTAATATAATTTCGCCTTGCTGTTAAAAAAAAAGATATTCACTCTTAATCGTGCTAATTCTTTTATTGATAAAAAACAACATCATATAATGAAGGTGTTTAGTGACGGCTATCCGTATTTACAATATATTTGTGGTATAGATATTTTAACAATAGATAGATAGGAAGGTTCCAAATTCTTTAGGCTGTTTTAGTCCATTTGGAATTATGGTTAATTAATTCAATAGGGACATGAACGGAGTTTCTTTTATTGGAAAAGTCTTCCTCGATCTTTTAATTAATATTATTTGCACAATTATTAAAAAAATAAGAAAATTTGTGAGGAATATATGATTGAGCTCCATATATTTCAGTTCGGTTATTTATAATAACTTTCACTGGTAGGACCAATATCGTTTATTTTTTTTTCTTTTCAACATTTTCCGTAGTAGAGATTACTAGTTAAGATTGTTTTCGGACGACGTATCATCAAATCTTTAGAGAATTTCGGTAAATAAGGGTAGAAACATACCTTTGTACACATTAATTCAACCATGTTGTTTACTATCATATATATCTTCTCTCTTTTTCTGAAATGAAATGCAAAAAAGAGGTAAGGAGTGACTATCATTCCTTATATAGCTAGGATAATGTTATAGTTAAAACCTTCTTTAAACACCTTTGTCCCATTTTTTCACCATTTAGTTTACCTTTTTATCACACAACATAAAATATTAACTTTATTTCAAAATTTTCGAAGTGTTACATCTGTACCATCAAGACCAGGCTTAATATAGTTATCCACAACTAGGGAAGTAAAAGATTAATAGTGTTCGTGAACTTAAAACCACTATAGCTTATGTTCCTTCTAGTGAACTATAAAGGTTAAACAATCTAAAATGAATTAAAAAACAAAATGTCAAAAGTAAAATGAGAACTCAAAACAAAATGGAAGCAAAAATATTTTTGCAACCTTGGAAACAAATGCTCCAACACTGAGGCTCAAATATATGTATTCTCGATCTTTGGACACCCTCAATTCGGATACTATCAATTTTAAAATAATATACTACTAAATTAAAAAAAGGGTACAAATATTTTTTTTTTAACTTTTATATATAGGTTTCAAAGATCATGATATCATTGGCAACAAGGTCATGTATCCTTGACAAACAATTGAAGTGTCTAGACAAGAATCTTATATGAAATCTTTTCATTAGCATCATTGATGGATTACTGTGTGATCATTAGTTGAAAAGCTTCTCACACACAAAATAACCAAATATGAATTTACTTATGTTAGTAGTTCGTTAGTGATAATCTTAACTTTCTATATTATGGTTGCTGATTATTGATAGATTATTGATAAGTGTTTAATGTTTATTTTTCTGATCTTTTTTGAATGTTAGTGATTTTGTCACTGTTTCATTGGCAGTGTTGTAAATAAACCAAACATTCAATGAATGTTCTTGAATCGTTTGATAGAAAATTCGTTAATGTTCACACTCAAAAAATGATTAAAAATGAACAAGTAATTTTATTCGTTTAGATAAATAAAAAAAACACAAACAACGATCACATTTGTTCAATTGTGTTATTGTGCATCTAGTAATAAGTTGATATACGTTGAATTATCTTCGTTTGTTTATGTCTATTCATGTTTGTTTATGTTATTTTTTTAAGGTTTCCTTGATTTTTAATTTTTAATATTTACTATATTATCCTAATATTTAAATTAAAAACCCTAGTCAATTAATTTGAATCTTATATCTTCTTACAAACTTAGTCACTTAAAACTTAAATTTTTTAGATAATCATGTTTATGATAATTAAGTATGACTTCTGTCTTTGTTTTAGGATAGTAAAGGTTATGATTATTATTATGTTAGGTGCTTGCTATACATTTAATTAAATATATTTTTCTATACATTTAAATAAATATATTTATCTAAAATGATTGTCTAATTTTTGAGATTAAAAATCTTTTTTGTTTTTTACAATAGTATATAGCCGTTTACGTTGGTTTGTGTTTGCTTGTGTTCGTTCAAATTAACTAAGAACAAAAACAAACACAAAGAAATTCAATTCCTTCGGGCAAAAATTTTCATATAGTTACATGCTCAAAGTAGACTGTTTATAAAAGAACTTTAATACTAAGCAAACGAACATAAATAAAATTTAGTTTGGGATCGGTTGGTAATATATTTAATCTTTAGTAATGAAAAGGTAGTCTCATTATATTTCTCAATTCATCAAATCTTCTCTATTATTTGTTCATTCTTTAAGTACAAATAAACCACTTGGAGTTGAGATAATCATCATCACACACACATATAGAGAAAGACTATTTCTTATGCCTATGTGTGTGTGAGAGAGAGACCATACTCTTATTTGCCGGTATATAGCACAAATAATAAAGGATTGGGGGATGCACTTAAACCTAGGTCCCCTCTCATTTGAATTCCTCTATCCACTTGCTTGCCCATTCATCTCTCCCATAATACACATTGTCTATACTCTATACATATATACATATCTCTCTGTACGTATCTATATGTGCACATATATATACATCATGTTGTACGTGTTATCCATCTATAATTATAATGCCACTTGTATATAATATTACAAGTCGTCATGAATCTTCCTGCTTCCTTACCATCCTTGAGTTGACCCACCTCAACTGCATATCTTCCGTATATTTCACGTATATCAATAAGCGCACACACATGTAATATATCACCTTAAGTTAAAACAAAACAAACAGCATATATTATATTATTATCTTCACTTTTACTATATATCCCTATTTGCTATATAATTGGCATATGAATATGAATATTATTTATGCACCATACAAAAGCTTTACAAGTGTAGTACGTTTCTATAAATAACAACTTTTCTCTTGCACCCTCTTCATAAACATAATACTTTCTTCTCTCATTCTCCCTCTTGTTTCTCTCTCTAACTTATTACAATGAATGCAAGCTCTCCAGATGATCAAAGCACAACCACTGAAACAGCTTCAACCGTCGCTAATCCGGTAGCGACGACACCGCCAATCGGAAGCTTGGGCAGTGTGGTTCTTGATCATCTTGAAGTTGGTTTGGAAGCTGAGTCAAGAAAGCTGCCTTCATCAAGGTTCAAGGGTGTTGTCCCACAACCTAATGGACGTTGGGGTGCTCAGATATACGAGAAGCACCAGCGCGTGTGGCTCGGGACGTTAACGAAGAGCACGAGGCTGCGAAAGCTTACGATATCGCTGTTCAGCGGTTTCGTGGTCGTGATGCTGTCACTAACTTCAAACTCCTTCAGGCTGACACTGAAGAAGCTAGTTTGGAAGCAAGTTTCTTGAATTCTCATTCTAAAGCTGAGATTGTTGATATGTTGAGGAAACATACATATGATGATGAGTTTGAGCAAAGTAAAAGAAACTCTAGCTTACAACAAAGCCCTTTTAGCGACGGGTGTGGATCTGGTCACAAGGCGATCGTTGCCCGCGAGCAATTGTTCGAAAAGACCGTGACCCCTAGCGACGTCGGGAAGCTTAACCGGCTCGTGATACCGAAGCAGCATGCTGAGAAGCACTTCCCTTTGCAAATTGGAAGCACTTCAAAAGGTGTTCTTTTGCATTTTGAAGATATTGGGATGAAAGTGTGGAGATTTCGCTACTCTTATTGGAATAGTAGCCAAAGCTATGTTTTGACGAAGGGTTGGAGCCGATTCGTGAAGGAAAAGGGCTTAAACGCCGGTGATATTGTGAGTTTTCAGAGATCTACCGGACCCGATAAGCAGCTTTACATCGATTGGAGGACGAAAAACGGGTTAGGTAATATTAGTTTAAAAGTACCTGTCCAATCGGTCCGACCACTACATATGTTTAGGCTATTTGGAGTCAATATCTTGAGTGCTAATAATACTCATGGGGATGATAGCACTTGCAATGGAAAGAGGGATAACATGGAAATGATGTTGGAATTAGGGAAATGTAAGAAACAAAGAATTATCCACCCTTTGTGACAACTTCTCTTTCTTTAGGGTTTGTTTGATATTATTTTGACTACTTTTTTTCTTCTAGAGATGATGATGATGATGGGGCTGGAAAGTGGTGGGAATGGAATAGAGGATGATGCAAGTTGCAAAAGTTTGTATATTGAATTTTAGAATTTCAATCATAACTGTAAAAATATCAAGAAAAATAGAAACTTTTTTTCCTTAATACACCATCTCCACAATTAGTTCTTTAAATAATCTTTTCTAACTCAAATATAAAAATATTTATTAAACCTATCAATACTCTACTAACATCAGGTATATCACGACTTGCAACGAGCACATCGTCTTAAGAGGATAGACATTTCTTCAATTTCTTGAATGACTTAAAGATCTCCAAATGCATATTTTTAACCATTTTTTAACTTTGTTGGAGTGATTATCTAAATTGTATATTCTGTGTGGTTATCCCAAAAGAAGTTTAAAAAGAAAAAAGAAACAAAAGCCTATGGAATCTCTTCACTATTGTTGGCTACAAACTCATTTAAATCTTATTTTTTGTTTGTTTGATCTTCAAGAACCTAGCTTTCCAGTTCTGGCTGAAAGTTAATGTTTCATTGTCATTTCTTGTTTTAGCATAACAACAGTTTAAATATCTGCTTATGTTTCATGACAAGTCCCACACTACTACGTACACACACATTGGTTGTACAACACAGTACAAGTATTCGTATGTTACGGGTCATCATTCAACACATAATAGATGGAGCCACCTTTTACATTAACTTTCCTGCTAAGATACTATAGCTATACCACATGTGGAATAAAGAATTGTGTGGTTGTCATAGTCTCATCAATATCTGGAACTGTTCTTCTCTTATAACATATCTTGAAACTAGCTTTAACACAATATTTTTGTCCAAAAAAGTTCACTCTTGTTCAGTTAGGTGAAAGTTACATAGAATGTTGCAATTTTTTTCTTCCATTTTAAATGTTTTGATGATATTCATTTGACAGTATCAAAGAAAGTTTCTATTAAGCTATGTGATCATGAAGATATTTAAACGTTACTATTACACAAAGTTTCTGTTTATAAATCTATGCGGTCTAGTGGTATCAAATTATATAGAAAAATATTTCTTATGGTAAATTTGAGGGTCTAAATTATATGGGCAAAACTCGTAGATTTACAACTAGGAATAATAATCTGTACTCAGATGTTCCAAAAGAAAAAACAACTAAGTATTGTTCAAGTAGAAGGATTTAGCTTCCGTAGGGTACCATCGATTATACAATCCACCGTAGAGATCGAGGGGAGATGTGTGTGTCACGTCGGGCGAGCACGACATATATGATTGGCTTTCTCTCCTACTTTTCACAAGATTTCCTCTCTCTCTCTCTCACACACTCTCTTAAAACCCGCTCTTTATAGCCTTTGAAGTATGAGACTTCTTTCATGGATCTTCATCTCCAACTCGCCATCCTCTTCCAAGATCCAGCTTATCCAGCATGTTGCAACACACTCCCCAGAGGCCATGGGCATGCCTCAAGTGCATGTGATAAAGATGGCCTAAAAGCATCTCTAGCTAGCGTGCCAAAAGCAAACACGCGTCATCTCACCTCTTTTTCTCTCGCCTTGTCCGTTCGCTCTCCTCTTTTGTCCTCTCCCTCACAATCTCCATCCCATTCTGTTAGGAAATCTTGACACCACACCATCTCCCTTTCGTTTACCTCTCTCTTCCATCTATACTCCACATCGGATTAGCACGTCAATTACCAACAACATTGGAGATGCTCTAAGTTTTGTGATTTAGTTTCAAACAATATATTATATATTTTTCTTGTTAAAGTAAAGTTAAGAGAATATAATTTGGGTAAGGTAAATGTGTACATAGCATACAGAAAAGGTTTACTTTTCCATGTGAAGATACAAGGACATGCACACACAAGCAAATCAAATATATATGATTTGATGCTCTCAATCTTGGTACACGAGATATTTGAATAGTTCCAAGTCTTTAATACCCTAATTATGATCATAAACTATACCCATAAAGATATTAAACATGATACTATGTTATTTAATTAGATAATTAGATAATTGAACTCATATTAACATCAGGAGTTATATTTTGTTTATTAACACCATATACATATGCTTGCAATGAACCTGGATAAACCAAAATTTCATACCAATGATCCTTAGCCTTACTGGTTAAGATGAGATACTCATGACATATAAATAAGTAAAGAACATGAGTTTAAGTCACATTTTAAGTAAAATGCTCAAATTTGAATCATGGGGTTTTTCAGGAATGGGTTTTTCTCATGAGAAGATTGAGGAAAAAAACCAAAATTCCATTGCCATCAATCACATAACGTATTGAAATTAGGCATAGCTATTTACGACAAAAAGACAAAATTAGCAGCAACCGGGAACATTAGTCTATTTATGAAGACATGATATCTCTTTCAAATATGAAAGAAAAATAAATTTTCCATCAAAAGTAAATTAAGCTAACACTATTCATGATAGGTTATATCGTGCTAACTTTTATCTAGAATAACTTCTAATGTACTTTCAATCATCTACATATACTTGCATTTTGAAAATTTTGAGCTCCCGATCTCCTACATAAAGCATATAAATCTTACCATATATATGATGTTCTCTGGAGATGCTTTTTTGTGCTATCTAAGTTAGGTTTATGGCACTTTATTGTGATAAGATATATCTATGAGCAAGGAGAGCCTAAATCAAGCCATCAAGAAAAAGCTAATATGTCCGAAACCGGACGAAAAGATAAGATGCATTTTGTACCGGTGATTAATCTTCAAACTATTTTTAAGGTCATAACTAGTACTATTTTGACTGAAAAAACATCATAAAACGACTTTTTATATAGATGTCAAATTCTTCATATTTTATAAAGAGGTAAGTCAAACATGCTAACATTTTCAAGTTATACAAACTTGCACATAATGAAAAATTAGTTCCAACAATTTGTTTTACAAAACAAAAAGTTAAGAAAAGACTAAGTTATCCATGTGGAATATAAGTGACAATACAAAATTATCCATGTTTTTCATCATATTGACTTCACAAGCTAGGGCATTTCCATATGTATATTTTACCTAAGATATGTATTAGAGAAATAAGCAATTTAGTGTTATGTAATTTATGTCACTATAAGAAATTGACATTGTTCCAATGATGCTTAGAGCGAAGAAAACAACCGTGCTATAGTGTTTTTAGGGTTTTGATCAAAATTGACCGAAGGGAAAAGTTAGCATATTTTCGAAATCATGTAGCGACCGTCACTATGGTTGGAATATATATATTAAACATAAAATAATATATAAATAGATATCTCTATATAGCGACGACACGCACGCACGCGCGCGCGCGCACACACACACACATATATATAGTGTTGATAAAATATAAACTAATATAAATATAAGATAATATGTTTATCTTCTTGGGATGACATGTTGTCAATACAGGACAACATTTTAAGTTTTTTTTATTCTTGACTAATCTAAAAGAAAAATAAAAACAATATGTAAAGAATTTTTTTTTCTTTTACTATTATCTTTTTTTATTCTTAATTAATCAAAGAAGAAAAATAAAGAACATGATTAAACTAATTAAATATATAATTCTTCAAACATAATATAAATCAATAGTAAAACGTGATAAAATTTATATGTAAAATATAGTAGTTGTGTATTTGTATGTAAGTGTATGTATGTATACGTATGTAACTATGCTTGTCTATATGTATGCTAGTATATGTACACATGTGTATCATGTATATGTATGTGTATATATATGTGTATGTGTGTATATGCATGTAACTATGTATAGTATATGTATGTGTGCATATGAATATTTATATAGTTATATATATAGGGATATATATAGGGCCTCGTTATTATACAAAATGTAATTGTCGTGCGAAGTGTACGAATTCACAGGGCGTGACACGTGTTTAGCCAAAGGAGCATCTTCAACTGGCGTATCTAGTAGTGTCGTGCAAGACTTGATCGTTGGTCCTTCACCTTTATGAGTAGGGCTGACTCCCTTACATAAGTCTTATGTTCAGTACTTCGTATCAGGTTCTATCTATGGGACCTTCACGATCATTTTTTGGTTCTTTCTGAAAAAACAAAAACTAAGTTGGGATGTTACCGTGTATTTAGTGGAAGCAGATAGTTAGGGAGCTGTAGTAGGGCCGAAGCCTTACTAAGAAGGGCTATAATGCTGAGCCAAGAACGCTCTGCCTTATCTATAGAAGTAGTCAAATGACTTCTGAACAAATTCGCTTCTTGGTTTGGTAATGGCTTAATCTATAGATAGAATGCCTTATGATGGGAAAGGACGTAGGGGTATATTCGTCCGCGCAATTATTACACATAAAAGCCATATAATTACGCAAGTTATATTTATAATTACACAAGTTATATTTATTATTGCGTAAACTAAAATTACTCACGTTATAAAAACAATTACGCAAATTAAGTTTTGTAACTACGGAAGGTATATGATAATTACAAATGATGTTCATAATTACGCAGTTAATAATCACACAAGTTAAATAGATGCTTTTACAAAAAGGTTTTTTTAAAAGTATAGCAATACTATACTAAATTAAAAAGAATAAAATCCTCGATTTTATGGTGTAATATTTTTAAAAAAGTAACGCCGTATAAAAAAGTTATACGCATTTAAGAAAACTAGGGGAATTTTAAAAAAAGATTAATAATTATAGGCTATTTCCGAATTTTACCATCTAGTCATCATTCCATATGGATTATTTCACCTTTAATCTCAACCGTTCATCTCTTTAATCAATGGTTCGAATTATTTCGTACACTTTGCATAATTTTCAAAGGGTGTTTTAGTAATTGATATACAACATATTTGTAGGAAATATCTATTTTCAACTAAAATCCTATTTTTTTCTCCCTAGTTAAACAAATTAAATCAAATTACAAATATTTTGAAAAACTAATTCATCAAACAAAATAATTCTTAGCAAATTCGATTCTTTATTTGTTTCTACATAACTTATTTAAAAGTTTCAATCGATTCCAACATTTTTATGTGCATTTGATCAAGAAAGTAATTGTTTTTTGGTTCTTTTTCAATTGAGTAGATCGATTCTAAGAGAAGAAACTAATAACTAAATGCAGTAATGTAACACTCGGTTATTTCTTTTGAAGCTAAAGAAAGAAGAAAAAGATAAAGAAAAGAAATAAAACCCAAAGTTGAGGGACCAAATTGACAGCCTATTCTCCCTTCCATTCAGCTAGAGGAGAAAGAGAAAGGAGCAAGAGCCAAACCTAGTGCTTTTCGAATAATCAAGTGCGAAAGTCAAAGTCAAACGAGTTTGTGAGAAGCTCTACTCGAAAGTCAAAGTCAAAGTCAAACCCGTTTGTATGTGTATGTGTATGTGTATGTGTATGTGTATGTGTATGTGTATGTGTATGTGTATGTGTATGTGTATGTGTATGTGTATGTGGTATGTGTATGTGTATGTGTATGTGTATGTGTATGTGTATGTGTATGTGTATGTGTGGTATGTGTTAGTGTATGTGTATGTGTATGTGTATGTGTAGTGTATGTGTATGTGTATGGTATGTGTATGTGTATGTGTATGTGTATGTGTATGTGTATGTGTTGATGTGTATGTGTATGTGTATGTGTATGTGTATGTGTATGTGTATGTGTATGTGTATGTGTATGTGTATGTGT
Organism: Flaveria trinervia; assembly: GCA_025506515.1. Classification (NCBI taxonomy): domain Eukaryota; kingdom Viridiplantae; phylum Streptophyta; class Magnoliopsida; order Asterales; family Asteraceae; genus Flaveria; species Flaveria trinervia. The sequence goes on from CM046453.1 coordinate 73,786,752, forward strand.
ATGTGTATGTGTATGTGTATGTGTATGTGTATGTGTATGTGTATGTGTATGTGTATGTGTATGTGTATGTGTATGTGTATGTGTAGTGTATGTGTATGTGTATGGTATGTGTAGTGTATGTGTATGTGTATGTGTATGTGTATGTGTATGTGTATGTGTATGTGTATGTGTATGTGTATGTGTATGTGTATGTGTATGTGTATGTGTATGTGTATGTGTATGTGTAAGTGATGTGTATGTGTATGTGTATGTGTATGTGTATGTGTATGTGTATGTGTATGTGTTATGTGTATGTGTATGTGTATGTGTATGGTATGTGTATGTGTATGTGTATGTGTATGTGTATGTGTATGTGTATGTGTATGTGTATGTGTATGTGTATGTGTATGTGTATGTGTATGTGTATGTGTATGTGTATGTGTATGTGTATGTGTATGTGTAGTGTATGTTGATGTGTATGTGTATGTGTATGTGTATGTGTATGTGTATGTGTATGTGATGTGTATGTGTATGTGTATGTGTATGTGTATGTGTATGTGTATGTGTATGTGTATGTGTATGTGTATGTGTATGTGTATGTGTATGTGTATGTGTATGTGTATGTGTATGTGTATGTGTATGTGTATGTGTATGTGTATGTGTATGTGTATGTGTATGTGTATGTGTATGTGTATGTGTATGTGTATGTGTATGTGTATGTGTATGTGTATGTGTATGTGTATGTGAATGTGTATGTGTATGTGTATGTGTATGTGTATGGTGTGTGTATGTGTATGTGTATGTGTATGTGTATGTGTATGTGTATGTGTATGATTTGGGTGGGGTTTGATTTCGGGCTTGGTTTGTGCTTGAATGATATTGTGGTATGTGTTTCTAAGGTTTAGGATGGTTGATTTGAGCTTAGAACAGTGTTGAGAGGGCTTGGAAGCCAAAAATTGCAGATTTGGTTCGGGGAAGACTGCATTCTACGCGAGGGCTATGCGACTGGAAGCCAGGCGACCGAATGACATGCGACTGGAGGCCATACGGCCGAAGGCATGCGGCTAAAGTCCATGCACATGGGTGCGATGCGACTGAGAGTCATACGCATGATAGTCACGCGACAGAAGGAAATGTGGATGAGGGTCATGCGACTAGGGAAATGCGGCTGAAGATCATACGACTGAAGCCCATACGCCTGAATGCCATGCGATTGAGGTTCATACGCATGGGAGTCATACGAGTGAAGGCTATGCGACTGGAAGTGCATACGCCTAAGTGTTCAATCGCCCATAGTGTCCATTCGCCTTAGTGTTCTCATACACATGGAAGGCCATGCGACTGAATAGGGTCCATATGCCTAAATAGGGCTCATGCGCCCGAAAGAACTTAGTTTATTTCTAGATTTGTGAGGGAACAGTGTTATGTAGGCTTTAACTTGGGGGATTCCTGGGGGTTCATGTAAGTTGACTTTCGAGGTCGTAGACGTTGTGATGGGCTTGATGCATGAAGAGTGCTTATGCACGATTGTATGTATGATGTATGTGATGTATGTATGTTGTGCCTTGTATGGTGATGTTTCAGTTTATGTTCCTTGTTATGTATGATTATTTTCCCATGGCTTTAAGTTGAATGTTAATGAATGAAATGAAAAGTATTATGTAACGTAAAATGGAAGATAATGAAAAGAGGAACGAAATGATGAATGCATGCATTAATGAACGAATGAAAGTATGAAAGGCTTGCAAGCAAATGTAAGGAGGTTCACGCCTAATGAAGGGTGTTAGCTCACCATGTGCGGGTTAATTACCCCAGAAGGATGCACACTGTGGCTTGATCCGTGTGATTAAGCATATGTATGGAGGTTCACACCTAATGAAGGGTGTTAGCTCAACTGTGTGCGGGTTAATTACCCTATAGGGATGCACATTGGGGTTAATCCTTGTGATTAACCATATGTTTGGGACCCTTTCCGCTTACCCTTGGTACTGGAGTTAGCTTCGTGTATAATTTTTGAGGTCTATGAAAGACCTCAGGCCTAGTACCAGCTCTATGCATACGGTGGGGTGAAGCACATGGCATTGGTCCGAATGAAAGTAAAGATTTAATGACGAATGTATGAAATGAACGAACGAATAATAAAGATATTAATGTTATTATCTATGTGTACGTACGATGTGTGATCATGTACGACAGTATATTATAATTTGGAAGAAAGTAAAGAATGGTTTCAAACGAAAATAAAGTATGTTTTAATTTAAAACTAGAACTCGCTCAGCAACGCTAACTTTTATGTGTTTCCAGTTGGCAAGTAATATTGTTGAGGATGGCACGGGGCGGCTACTCAGCTCTTTTGGATAGCATCCATTTTTATAATGCTTTTGTGATGTAATGAAACATGTATTTTGTAATTTGATAACGATGTATTATTTTGTGCAATGAATATATATGTTTTATGTGCAATGAATGACCAGCTGTAAGCATCCCGGGAACGGGGCCTTACAAGTTGGTATCAGAGCCAAAGTTTAAGTGAAACGGGTAAATTTTCAAAATAAACCTAAACTTAAACTGAAAATGGGACGGAAGGGGAAGGGATGCCAGTCTGAGTAGTTGCGTGCCATAAGGTATTTTTGTAATGTTAACTGGTATTATGTGCGCATGTTATGTGGTTTATGTGCTGTTTGTAGATTTAGATACTGATGTAGTCAGAATGGGTAATGCTTGGGGTATGAAGAGTAAAGTAAGTGGCTAATCATAACTGGCCATTGAAATTAGGGACTTACTATACTTGACAAAAACTAAGTTGTTCCCTTGAATGACCGTGTTGGTGTTTGAATCTTTCAGTGTGTGTGTGGATGGCCGGTGGTAGATCTTCGAAAGTTCACGTGGCGGAGGTCGTGGTGCTAATCGCGACCCAAAAGATGTGTAAGCCCGAGGCTGTAACTACGGGGCATTTTAAATGTGTAAGCCCCCTACTTATTATGGTAATGGAACTGCTGCTGCTGCTCACAGATGGGTGAGAGAAATAAAAGCTGTTCTGAACATCAGCGAGTGTCGGGAAGATCAGAAAGTGAAGTTTGCTGCCCACTCTTTTGTGGACTCAGCTTTATGCTGGTAGGATAATATTGTCCAAGCTGAGAGTAGTCGGGCTATTGGGAGGATGAGATGGTCTAAGCTGAAAAAGTTGGTGATTGAGGAGTTTTGTCCTCATAGGGAGATGGACAAGGTTGAGAGAGAGTTCCTGTAGTTGGAAGCGGGGATGATGACACATCATTAGTACACCACCAAATTTAATGAGATGACACGGTTGGTGCCAGATCAGGTGACGCCTCTGTCATAAAAGATTAAGCGATATACTCAGGGCTTGCCGGTGGATATCCGTAGGCACATGATCGTTGCCCGACCGAGCACGTTTAGGTCAGCGGTTGATTTGGCAGGAAGGTTGTATGATGAGCAAGAGGTGGTGGTGGCAGAGGCAAGCAAGAAGGGTGGTGGTGATCGGAGTTGGAATGGGAAAAGGTTCGGTCGGGGTGATGGCTCGACAAGTAACAAGAAGGCATGGGTGGATGACCAATGTGTGGTCACATCGGGTGTAGGGTCGAGGAGGTGTGGCAAGTGTGGAAGGAGTACACCGGCGAATGTAGATTGGGATTCAACGTGTGCTTCAAATGTGGGAAGCCTGGCCACATGGCGAGGGAGTGTAAGACTAGGAAGTGTTTTAATTATGGCGGGGAGGCCACATGAGCAAAGACTGCAAGAAGCCGATGGCTGAAAGTTCTGGTGCAGGGAAGAAGATGACCAGGACTAAATGGTAGAGGGTGAGCCCCAGAGCGTTTACGATGACGCAAGAGGAGGCTAGGATGGACCCTGATGTTGTGTCAGGTAAGTTTCTAGTAAACCAACTTTAGCCTCTGTGTTATTTGATTCTGGTGCCAGTAAAAGTTTTATTTCTGCTGCTTTCTGTGCTAAACTGCCTGTTAGTAGTAGGAGTGTTTATGTGCCCTTTGATGTTGAAACTACCATAGATAAGTCTACCAGGATTTCTGAGATGATAGAAGGCTGTGCTATGGAATTAGAAAGTCACAAATTTCTTGTTAGACCGTTCGTGATGACCTTAGTTGGTTTTGATGTAGTTCTTGGGATGGATTGGTTAGCAGATTATGAGGCAAACATTGTGTGTCGCAAGAAGATGATTCGCTTGACAGCGCCTGATGGGAGTATGGTGACAGTTCATGGGGATCGGGTCACGATGATCCCGAAAGTAATCTCAATGGCAGTGGCGGGAAAGTGCATGAGGTGTGGATGTAGTGCCTACGTGGCATATGTAAAAGATGTGGATACGCTAACACCACAACTGTCTGATGTACCGGTTGTGTGTAACTTTCTAGACATGTTCCCAGAAGACCTACCAGGAGTGCCACCTGACCGGGAGATTGACTTCCAAATTGATTTGATATCGGGTGCCCAACCTGTTGCCAAGGCACCGTATCGTTTGGCTCCGACTGAGATGAAAGAGTTGATGGAGCAATGCAAGAGCTGCTTGATAAGGGTTTCATTAGACCGTGTATCTCTCGTTGGGGTGCTCCGGTCTTATACATAAAGAAGAAAGACGGTAGCATGAGGATGTGTATAGACTACCGTGAGCTGAACAAATTGACGATAAAGAACCAATACCCCTTACCGAGAATTGGTGATTTGTTTGATCAGCTTCAAGGTGCTAGCTGGTTCTCAAGGATAGATCTTCGATCGGGCTACCATCAGTTAAAGGTGAAAGAGCATGATATTCCTAAAACAGCTTTTCGCACGCGTTATGGTCACTACGAGTTCCTTGTTATGTCATTTGGTTTGACCAATGCGCCAGCTGCTTTTATGGACTTGATGAATCGAGTGTGTCGGCCGATGTTGGATAAATAAGTGATTATGTTTATTGATGATACCCTGATTTATTCCAAGAGTAAAGAGGAGCATGCGGCCACATTCAAGAGATGATGGAGACACTAAGAAGGGAGAATCTGTATGCTAAATTCTCCAAGTGCGCGTTCTAGTTGCACGAAGTTCAGTTTTTGGGTCACGTGGTGAATCCCGAGGGGATTATGGTGGACCCGACAAGGTGGAGGCAGTGATGCAATAGAAGTCTCCAAAGACGCCATTCGAGATTCGTAGTTTCTTGGGTTTGGCGGGTTATTACAAAAGATTCATTCAAGATTTCCCTAAGATCGCTTCTCCACTAACCAAGTTAACCCGGGAAGACGTGAAGTTTGTGTGGGGTCAAGCTCAAGAGAAGGCGTTCAAGGAATTAAAGGCAAGGTTGACTCAAGCTCATGTTCTGTCATTACCCAATGGAAGTGAAGATCTGGTGGTTTATTATGACGCTTCCTACTCGGGGCTGGGATGTGTGTTAATGCAGAGAGGAAATGTTATAGCTTATGCATCCCGACAGTTGAAGGTTCATGAGGTCAATTATCCTACTCATGACTTGGAGCTAGCAGCTGTGGTTTTTGCGCTAAAGATTTGAAGGCACTACCTTTACGGGATGAAGTGCACCATATTCACTGACCAAAAGATCCTGAAGTACTTCTTTGAGCAGAAGGACCTGAACATGACGCAAAGGAGATGGTTGGAGCTCATAAAAGACTATGATTGCGAGATCCATTACCATCCGGGAAAAGCCAACGTGGTGGCGTGCCCTTAGCCAAAAAGAGAGACCCGAGTCGATTCGGGTGAAAGATTACCAGTTGATCATGACCTGAGATGTGATGAAGCAAGTCAAAGAGTTTTAAGGTGAGGCATTGGATTCGGGTGAAAGCTTACAAGTGAAGGCCGAGCACCAAAAGCCGTATAGGAAGATCCAACCCTTAGATATACCGAAGTGGAAGTGGGAGCACATCACCATGGATTTTATTACGAAGCTACCGCATACCCCGAAAGGGTATGATGCCATATGGGTGATAGTTGACCGTTTGACGAAGAGTGCTCACTTCCTACCGATCCGCGAGACGTATTCATCCGAGAGGTTGGCGGATCTATTCATCAAGGAAATTGTAACTCGTCATGGTGTGCTGGTGTCTATTGTGTCTAATCGTGACACCCGTTTACATCTAAATTTTAGAAGAAATTCCATGATGCGATAGGGACGATATTATATATTAGCACGGCTTCATCCCCAAACAGGATGTCAGTCAAAGGACCATTCAGACATTGGAGGATATGCTTCGGGCATGTGTTATCGATTTTGGAGGAAGTGGGATGACCACTTACCGTTAGTTGAGTTCTCATATAACAACAATGATCATGCCAGTATTGTATGCCCCTTATGAGATGCTATATGGTAAGAGATGTAGGAAATCCGTGTGTTGGGGTGATATTGGTTAGAAAGAGTTAGAAAGCGTCGAGGTGATGGACACTACGATTGAGAAGCTTGAAAAGATCAAGGCCTTCATGAAGGCAGCCAAAGATAGACAGAAGTCGTATGTTGATAAACGACGTAGACTGTTTGAGTTCCAGGTGGGTGATAGGGTTATGTTAAAGGTCTCTCTTTGGAAGGGTATCATTCGTTTTAGAAAGCGGGGCAAGTTGCGCCCAAGGTACATAGGGCCTTTCCGAATCATTGTTCGAGTAGGAGAGGTGACCTACAGACTGGAGTTGCCAGAGGAGTTAAGTGGAATTCACCCGACATTCCATGTATCTCATCTAAGAAAGTGTCTAGCAGACGAGGATATGATTGTACCACTTGAGGATATCGAGGTAGATGAACGGCTCAATTATGTGGAGCAACCAGTGGTGATCATTGATCGAAAAGAGAAGAGGCTGAGAAATAAAGTGGTCCCTCTTGTGTGCGTACAGTGGAAGCACAGGAAGGGATCCGAGTCAACGTGGGAGATTGAAGAAGAGATGAGACAGCATTACCCACGTCTGTTCGAGGAATAACAGGTTTCGGGGATGAAACCTATTTAAGGGGGGTGGACTTGTAACACCCGTTTATTTCCTTTGAAGCTAAAGAAAGAAGAAAAAAAGAAGAAAAGAAATAAAGCCTAAAGTTGAGGGACCAAACTTGACAAAACGTGTCACATCCCGGCGGAAACGTGAGATACTTAGGAGTGACTTGATTGTTCAGAACACATTGTCAGATATTAATTAATAAACAACACATAAACATATATATCTCATAACATAATATTAAGTTAGGATTACATAAAATCATCATAGACAAAATTTGAATTACATAATCCTATTACATCATAAAGTTCTAACAACTACATCTTCAGAGACGATGGAAATGAGCATCCACCGACACACTGAAGTCATACAGGTTCACAGTTAGGTTCACACAAACTTTTCCTACAACTTCACCCCAGCCATTAAAAAACATCAAAGAGAATGTTAGGTTTTATTCATGATGAATTCCTGAAAAAGCATACCAAAATAGTCAACATAAAGTTGGTGAGCTTCACAGGTTTATTAAACAGATAATATTGATGTATTATATATACAACCAAACCTTACATAGTAATCAGATTATTCATATCTGTCATATCATATTCTCATAAATCAGATAACATAGCATTATAACACTCATTCTGTTAATGCAGGAGATATCTCCTAAGTAGCGCTACCAATGTTATCTAACGGTTCCACATCCGAACTAATGGTTGTAACATAAATTTCAGTATAATACATCAATTCATAAATTAGTATGCTTTTTCCCCAAAATTTGATAAAACCAAATGGGCCATGAACTCACCTTTACTCCAAGTAATAACCTATAAACAAAAATTTCATAGTTTAGAAAACTTAACTATTTTCTTCAAAATTTTCAGTACCTCAATAGATTTGGAATTTTTATAACAAATAGGTTTATTAATCTGGAATATCACGTTAATTTTTTTTTTTCCAAGATATTAACAGATTATTTTTTATAATTGTTATAAAGTCATCATAAATTGCCAAAAATAGTTTCCGTAGTCCAAAAATTCTCCAAATTTTACAGAGGTTTCATCATAATAATTGAACTTCTTAAAATTTATCAAAGTCTAACACATAACAGATTAGTTTCTGTAATTTTTACAATAATCCCAATTCTTCACAAAAATAGCTATATAGCTCCAAAAATTATCAAATTTATACATTCTGTAGTTTTGGATTTATCAATTCTTCTATGATTTTCTCAGATTTTATTATACTATATAAGTATTTATTCTGATTTTTCTACTACAGAACATGTAAAAATTCGTATTTCAATCATAACAAAGGAATAAATTCTGAAATAATTCCAGGGACCTTAGTACTTAAAAAGGATCATTTGGTGAATTTATTAGAATTTTATAAGAGTTATTTATATTTATTGCTTATTTCCAGATTATGTTTTCTTTAAAAATTTGGAACAATGTTTGTTCCCACAATCTTTATATGCCTTTATGATGTAAAAATTTCTTGTAAATGTTCACATATAATGCTTTTGATTATATGTGTTGTTTGAACACATATATCATACATATATATATATTTGACATACAAGCTTACCTTTGGTTGTTTACTTACTTTCGAAACCGAGAGATATACTTGTTAACTAAGTACACGATGGTGGTGGTGATAGCTATAGGTGATGGTCTGTGATATTGGTTTTTCGGGTGAGGTGGTGGCAATCGAAAGTGAAGGTTGATATGCGAGTGGAGGGTGACCGATTTGGTTGTGTTTGTTTGGATATGGGACCTTTGATCGATGATGACATATATAGGGAAGTCCTTCATGATTACTCCTAACCATAGGTGATGAGGTGTTCATTATAGCTTGGGTTGTCATGGCTAGGTGGCGGCTTTTGTGTGTGTTCTAAGAGCCTAGAGGTGACAATGCAAGAAGAAGGTAGTGGCATCTCTATAAGTTCATGACTCATCAAGTCATGATTGCATGATTTAGTGTACTAATCGGGTGCTTAATGAACCGGTTATGTGAACTTAATTGATGCTTGTTTGAAGTTTTAGGTGTGAAAGATTTGGTTTAGTTTAGTTTTGATATTAAGTTCTCTTGATGTTAACTTATGTTTTAGGATTTTGGTTGGGTTGTGTTTTGGTTTGTTTGATGTATCTTGATCATTTATGGTTTCACATCAAAGATTGTTGCTTTTGAATACATGCAAACGTAATTTACATGCATGTAATCATTCATGCGTGCAACGCATAGTATATGCATTAACACATTTACATACATGTATTTTACAAGAGGTAGTATATACATGAGTATGTGTATATGTTTCTTTAATAAAGATGGTACATGCATACGTAAATTATATATGCATGCAATAACGTGCATCGCAGTATACATAATACACACATGTACACATTATTAAAACATAGATAATATACATGTGTATATGTTCTTTAATAAAGATGGTACATGCATACGTAAAAGGTATGCATGCGACCATGCATACGTATACTTGTATATATATTCAAGTGAACACATACTTATGTAAGCAAAATGAAGCATGCATACGTTTATGCATATAATAAGATATATATAACCTAGGTGTGGCTTAAATTATATAAATGAACTTATGTATAAGATTTCTTAATCTAGGGTTGTCACATTCTCCCCCCGTTAAGATAATTTCGTCCCGAAATTTATTTGGTTAGTAATGAACTTATCTGACCATTGACTTGGAATAGATGGGGGTATCTTCTCTTGATTTCATCTTCTCTTTCCCACGTATACTCAGGTCCTCTCCTAGCATTCCACTTACCTTTACTATAGAAATTTTGCTCTTCTTAGCTTTTTAACTTTCTTGTCTAATATAGCTATTGGTTCTTCTGTGAAATGAAGCTTCTCGTCTATCTTTATTTCCTGAGCTGGAACTTTTAATGTTTCATCTGTTAAACATTTCTTTAGATTGGATACATGGAACGTGTTGTGTACTTCACTTAATTCTTGAGGTAATCTAGTTTGTATGCAACGGACCAATTTTGTCAATAACTTCAAATGGTCCAACATATCTTGGGTTCAACTTATTTCTCTTTTCAAATCGAAAGATTCCTTTGGTAGGTGATATTTTTAGATAGACTTTGTCTCCAATTTGAAATTCTAATGGCCTTCTCTTTTATCAGCATAGCTTTTCTGTCGATCCCGTGCTGCCTTTAGTCTATTTTTGATTTCCTTGATTTTGTCAGATGTTTCTTGAATTATATCAGGACCTATAAGTTGCCTATCTCCTACTTCATTCCAGCATAAGGGTGATCTGCATTTTCTTCCATACAAGGCTTCAAACGGGGCTGTTTTAATGCTGGAATGATAACTATTATTATAGGAAAATTCTATCAAAGTAGATGTATCCCAGCTTCCTCCAAAGTCTAATGCACAAGCACGTAACATATCTTCCAGTGTTTGTATTGTCCTTTCACTTTGTCCATCTGTTTGTGGGTGGAAGGCGGTGCTAAGATTTATTCGGGTTCCTAAAGCTTTTTGTAGGGTTTGCCAAAATCTTGATATGAATCTACTGTCTCTATCAGATATAATGGAGATGGTATTCCATGTCTGGATACGATTTCTCGTATGTAGATTCTTGCCAATTTTTCTACTTTGTAATCTTCTCTAATTGGCAGAAAGTGTGCTGATTTGGTTAACCTATCTACTATAACCCAAATAGTGTCATAACCACTTGAAGTTCTTGGTAACTTGGTTACAAAATCCATAGTAATTTGATCCCATTTCCATTCTGGAATTTCAGGTTGTTGTAGATATCCTGAAGGCTTTTGATGTTCTGCTTTGATTCTTGAACACGTGTTACATTTTTCTACAAACTCCCCAACTGATCTTTTCATACCAGGCCACCAATAATGATTTTTCAAATCTTTATACATTTTGTTATTCCCTGGATGTACTGAGTATTTTGACTTATGTGCTTCTTCCAATATAACCTTTCTAAGTATGGTATCATTAGGTATCCAGATTCTTTCTTTAAATTTTAAGATCCCATGTGTATCTGCCTGTAAATTCTTTTCTTGTCCTTTTATTTCTACCTTACTTTTCTGTTGGGCTTCCCATATTTGTCTTAGTAGATCTGATTGTAGTTCCATTCTCATGGCTCGTACCCGTAACGGTTTAGCCCTATCTTTTCTACTTAAAGCATCTGCAACTACATTTGCCTTACCGGGGTGATATTTGATTTCACACTCATAATCACTTAGTAATTCTATCCATCTTCTTTGTCTCATGTTTAGCATTTTCTGCTCAATATATGCTGTAAACTTTTGTGATCTGTGTATATTGTACATTTTGTCCCATATAGATAATGCCTCCAAATTTTAAGTGCAAAGATCACTGCTCCTAATTCTAAGTCATGAGTAGTGTAGTTTTTCTCACTTCCCCTAAGTTGTCTAGAGGCATATGCTATGACTTTACTTCGTTGCATTAATACACATCCAAATCCTTGACGAGACGCATCACAATATACTACAAAATCATCAGTCCCTTCTGGTAATGACAAAATAGGTGCACTACACAGCTTACTTTTCAAAAGTTCAAATGCATTCTTTTGTTTTCTCCCCAAACATATGGCTTGTCCTTTTGAGTTAATTCAGTCAAGGGTTGAGCTATCCTTGAAAAATCTTCTATAAACCTTCTGTAATATCCTGCTAATCCTAGAAATTGACGTACTTCTGTTGGTGTCTTGGGATCTTCCCAATTCTTAACAGCTTCTATTTTTGCTGGATCTACCTGTATCCCTTCTTGATTGACTATGTGTCCAAGGAATTGTACTTCTCTTTTCCAAAACTCACACTTTGAGAATTTTGCATATAATTTTTCTTTTCTTAACAACTCCAAGGTCAATCTTAGGTGTTGCTCATGATCTCCCCTATTCTTAGAATAGATTAAAATGTCGTCTATAAAAACTATGACAAACTTATCTAAATAGGGTTTACAGATCCTATTCATTAGATCCATAAATATGGCGGGAGCATTGGTTAATCCAAATGGCATTACTAGAAATTCATAATGTCCATACCTTGTTCTGAATGCTGTCTTTGGTATATCTTCATCCTGTATTCTTAGCTGATGATATCCTGATCTCAAGTCTATTTTTGAAAAGTAACTAGATCCTTGTAGTTGATCAAATAGATCGTCTATTCTAGGCAAAGGATACCTATTCTTTATAGTTACTTTATTAAGTTCCCTATAGTCTATGCACATCCTAAATGTTCCATCCTTTTTCTTGACAAATAAAACTGGTGCTCCCCAGGGTGACACACTAGGTCGTATAAATCCTTTATCCAAAAGTTCCTGAAGTTGGCTCATTAATTCCTTCATTTCAGTAGGTGCTAAACGGTAGGGTGCCTTAGCAATAGGGGTTGTTCCTGGCATCAATTCATTTTGAATTCTACTTGACGTGGGGGTGGTAATCCAGGTAATTCATCAGGAAATACATCTGAGTATTCATTGACAACTGGAACATCTTTCAGTTTTGCTTTGTCCATCTTAGTATCAATAATGTGAGTCAGATAAGCCAAACAGTTATTCCTTAGATATTTTGTGCATTCTTGCAAGAAATTATCTTTATGGTACCTCTAGGTTTTTCACCATATATACACAATATTCTATTCTCTTTAACCAAAGGAATTTTGATCATTTTCTTACCACATATTATCTCAGCTTGATTTTTACTTAACCAATCCATTCCTACAACAATGTCAAATCCTCCTAAATCATAGGAATCAAATTTATGTTGAAATAGTTTTCATCTAGATTCATTGTACAATTTGGAATGATTTCACAAGCTTCGATTTCTTACCATCTGCTAACTCTATCATATATTTTTGATCTAACTTTTCTGTGGTCAAATTAAGTAGTTGCCTAAATGTATTTGAAACAAAACTACGGGTTGCTCCAGTATCAAATAACACAGTAGCATACTGGTTGTTTATAGGGAACGTACCCGTGACAACTTCTGGTTCATGTCGCGCTTCTTCTGCCTGCATTATGAATGCTCTACCCCGAGGGTTGTTCTGATTAACTGGTGCTCTTCCCTTCAGCTGCGGACATTCGTTTCGGCGATGATTTTCATTCCCACATTGATAGCAGATTGGTTTTGGATTTGCAGGTTTTTGCAGTCTCGGGATATATGCCCCTTCTTCTTGCAGTTGTAACAGATTACCATTGCACAATTGCCTTGATGGTATCTTTGGCAAGTGCTGCACCATGGCTGTTTTCTGTCTGGGTTTCTTTTCCCGTGTCATCCCTAGGTAGTTCCGAGGGGGTTGTCTAGCTACTCGTTTCTGAGGAGTTCCTCTAAATCTTTCTCCTGTGTTATCATTATTCCACTTTCTCTTTTCTCCGGATCTAGGGTTATTTAACGATCCATTTCTTATCATTTCATCTGTTAAACTTCCTGATAAACTTACAGTATCTTGAAAAGTTTTGGGCCTAGCTGATTTTACTAATCCCCTTATTTGTGGCACTAGTCCCCAAATATATCTTCCTATTCTTTTTGATTCTGGGGTTACTAGGTGTGGTACTAATCTCGAGAGTTCATATATCTGTCGGTATATTCCCGATATGCTGCTCCTTTCATCTCTAAAGCTAGAAACTCAGTTTCTAACTTTTCTATTTCATTATAAGGGCAGTATTTATCTATAATCAAATTCCTGAATTCTTCCCAACTTAATTTATTCATAACGTGCCTACCTTTGATGGTCATTTCCAACTTCCACCAGGATTGGGCTTCACCCTTTAGTGAGTGTGAAGCAAACAAGGTTCTGTTGCTATTGGCACATTTGCTGATTTCCAGAGTTGACTCCATTTCATCTAACCAGCGTAAGCCTGTACCGCTCCGCCTTTACCATCAAATTCTCGTGGTCTACAGGACATAAAAGCTTTGTAGGAGCATCCTCTTTCTATATAGCTTCCTCTTCTGGTTGTTCCCTCGTGGTATCATCCATGGGTATCTCATTACCTGGTGTTGTTGTTCCGAGATTTAGGTTTTGTTGGAGCTGAGTTACTAATGTGGGTATGGCAGCTTCTAATTGTTGTGCTACTATCCGTGTGATCCTCTCATCTTCATTGGTGTTTGGGTTTATAGGGGTTTCTTCCCCAAGTCTGGTTCTAGGTCGTCCTCTTCGCGCCGTTCTTCTTATGGGCTGTGTGTCCCTTCTTGGCGGCATGCTTTTCTATAATTAATTATAGTAAATAATAAGAAGATTTTAGATTATTAACAACATCCTACTTAACACATAAACAAGTAATAGCTTTGAACATAAAAGATTTTTTCATTTAAGTTCTTATTTAAAGATTTCACATCAAAAGTTAGCTTCTAATTTCCCTGCACCCATTTCCATATTCTTGAGAAGATGTTTCCTGTAGGTGCTTTCAATTCCTTAACATCTTTCTGAATATTCCTGATTTCTTGTTGAATTTTCTTGAGCTGTTTAAGGGTTGGTTGAGTGACTGTGTTTTGATCTTTATCCACCCTTTGTCTCTTAGCTTTACTTTCTTCGTTTCCGAGGGAGTTAGTTTCTTGTATCTCCTTGCCTTCGTATTGCTTGGTCTTAAATTTGTTTCCGGGTCGTACCCTTTTCCTGGAGTTTTAATGGTATATCCCTCCTACCATTACGGTGCACGACGGACATAAAATTTAGGTTCGGGATTATCTTCTCCTTTGGTTGAAAAAGATTCTAAAATTTGCTGAGGTTTAGGTTCAGGCGTAAATCCTTCGTGATTATTATAATCCGAGCATTCGGATAAGTCAGTCTCACAAAATTTGTTATTGGTACTCATAGCTGCAGCACAAATCTTTTCATGATTCAAACTCAATAGTTAGTTATCTATTTTTATACATATTATAAGTTTTCTGCATGAAACATACTTTATTATACATGGAATCATAATACACAAAATCATATATATACACATAATTATACATATATGAGCTTATGGTTATAGTCTAGGTATTTTTATGGTACCTAATTCTCTATAACCAATGGCTCTGATACCAACCTGTCACATCCCGGCGGAAGCGTGAGATACTTAGGGAGTGACTTGATTGTTCAGAACACATTGTCAGATATTAATTAATAACAACACATAAACATATATATTTCATAACATAATATTTAAGTTAGGATTACATAAAATCATCATAGACAAAATTTGAAATTACATAATCCTATTACATCATAAAGTTTTAACAACTACATCTTCAGAGACGATGGAAATGAGCATCCACCGACACACTGAAGTCATACAGTTTCACAGTTAGGTTCACACAAACTTTTCCTACAACTTCACCCCAGCCATTAAAAATCAAAGGAGAATGTTAGGTTGTTATTCATGATGAATTCCTGAAAAAGCATACCAAAAATAGTCAACATAAAGTTGGTGAGCTTCACAGGTTTATTAAACAGATAATATTGATGTATTATATATACAACCAAACCTTACATAGTAATCAGATTATCATATCTGTCATATCATATTCTCATAAATCAGATAACATAGCATTATAACACTCATTCTGTTAATGCAGGAGATATCTCCTAAGTAGCGCTACCAATGTTATCTAACGGTTCCACATCCGAACTAATGGTTGTAACATAAATTTCAGTAATAATACATCAATTCATAAATTAGTATGCTTTTTCCCCAAAATTTGATAAAAACAAAATGGGCCATGAAACTCACCTTTACTCCAAGTAATAACCTATAATAAAAAATTTCATAGTTTAGAAAACTTAACTATTTTCTTCAAAATTTTCAGTACCTCAATAGATTTGGAAATTTTTATAACAAATAGGTTTATTAATCTGGAATATCACGTTAATTTTTTTTTATTTCAAGATATTAACAGATTATTTTCTATAATTGTTATAAAGTCATCATAAATTGCCAAAAATAGTTTCCGTAGTCCAAAAATTCTCAAAATTTTACAGAGGTTTCATCATAATAATTGGAACTTCTTATAAATTTATCAAAGTCTAACACATAACAGATTAGTTTCTGTAATTTTTACAATAATCCCATTCTTCACAAAAATAGCTATCTAGCTCCAAAAATTATCAAATTTATACATTCTGTAGTTTTGGATTTATCAATTCTCTATGATTTTCTCAGATTTTATATACTATATAAGTATTTATTCTGATTTTTCTACTACAGAACATGTAAAAATTCGTATTTCAATCATAACAAAGGAATAAATTCTGAAATAATTCCAGGGACCTTAGTACTTAAAAAGGATCATTTGGTGAATTTATTAGAATTTTATAAGAGTTATTTATATTTATTGCTTATTTCCAGATTATGTATTTCTTTAAAGATTTTTGGAACAATGTTTGTTCCCACAATCTTTATATGCCTTTATGATGTAAAAATTTCTTGTAACATGTTCACATATAATGCTTTTGATTATATGTGTTGTTTGACACATATATCATACACATATTATATGTTGACATACAAGCTTACCTTTGGTTGTTTACTTACTTTCGAAACCGAGAGATATACTTGTTAACTAAGTACACGATGGTGTGGTGATAGCTATAGGTGATGGTCTGTGATATTGGTGTTTTCGGGTGAGGTGGTGGCAATCGAAAGTGAAGTTGATATGCGAGTGGAGGGTGACCGATTTGGTTGTGTTTGTTTGGATATGGGAACCTTTGATCGATGATGTACATATATAGGGAAGTCCTTCATGATACTCCTACCATAGGTGATGAGTGTTCATTATAGCTTGGTTAGTCATGGCTAGGTGGCGGCTTTGTGTGTGTGTCTAGAAGAGCCGAGGAGGTGACAATGCAAGGAAGAAGGTAGGTGGCATCTCTATAAGGTTCATGACTCATCAAGTCATGATTGCATGATTTAGTGTACTAATCGGGTGCTTAATGAACCGGTTATGTGAACTTAATTGATGCTTGGTTTGAAGTTTTAGGTGTGAAAGATTTGGTTTAGTTTAGTTTTGATGTTAAGTTCTCTTGATGTTAACTTATGTTTTAGGATGTTTGGTTGGGTTGTGTTTTGGTTGTTTGATGTATCTTATCATTATGGTTTCACATCAAAGATTGTTGCTTTTGAATACATGCAAACGTAAATTATACATGCATGTATCATTCATGCGTGCAACGCATAGTATATGCATATAACACATATTACATACATGTATTTAACAAGAGGTAGTATATACATGAGTATGTGTATATGTTTCTTTAATAAAGATGGTACATGCATACGTAAATTATATTGCATGCATATACGTGCATCGCATAGTATATACATAATACACACATGTACACATATATTAAAACATAGATAATATACATGTGTATATGTTTCTTAATAAAGATGGTACATGCATACGTAAAAGGTATGCATGCGACCATGCATACGTATACTTGTATATATATACAAGTGAACAACATACTTATGTAAGCAAAATGAAAGCATGCATACGTTTATGCATATAATAGATATATATATTAACCTAGGTGTGGCTTAAATTATATAAATGAACTTAATGTATAAGATTTCTTAATCTAGGGTTGTCACATTCTCCCCCCGTTAAGATAATTTCGTCCCGAAATTTATTTGGTTAGTAATGAACTTATCTGACCATTGACTTGGAATAGATGGGGGTATCTTCTCTTGATTTCATCTTCTCTTTCCCACGTATACTCAGGTCCTCTCCTAGCATTCCACTTAACCTTTACTATAGAAATTTTGCCTCTTCTTAGCTTTTTAACTTTCTTGTCTAATATAGCTATTGGTTCTTCTGTGAAATGAAGCTTCTCGTCTATCTTTATTTCCTGAGCTGGAATTTTAATGTTTCATCTGTTAAACATTTCTTTAGATTGGATACATGGAACGTGTTGTGTACTTCACTTAATTCTTGAGGTAAATCTAGTTTGTATGCAACAGGACCAATTTTGTCAATAACTTCAAATGGTCCAACATATCTTGGTTCAACTTATTTCTCTTTTCAAATCGAAAGATTCCTTTGGTAGGTGATATTTTTAGATAGACTTTGTCTCCAATTTGAAATTCTAATGGCCTTCTTCTTTTATCAGCATAGCTTTTCTGTCGATCCCGTGCTGCCTTTAGTCTATTTTTGATTTCCTTGATTTTGTCAGATGTTTCTTGAATTATATCAGGACCTATAAGTTGCCTATCTCCTACTTCATTCCAGCATAAGGGTGATCTGCATTTTCTTCCATACAAGGCTTCAAACGGGGCTGTTTTAATGCTGGAATGATAACTATTATTATAGGAAAATTCTATCAAAGGTAGATGTATATCCCAGCTTCCTCCAAAGTCTAATGCACAAGCACGTAACATATCTTCCAGTGTTTGTATTGTCCTTTCACTTTGTCCATCTGTTTGTGGGTGGAAGGCGGTGCTAAGATTTATTCGGGTTCCTAAAGCTTTTTGTAGGGTTTGCCAAAATCTTGATATGAATCTACTGTCTCTATCAGATATAATGGAGATTGGTATTCCATGTCTGGATACGATTTCTCGTATGTAGATTCTTGCCAATTTTTCTACTTTGTAATCTTCTCTAATTGGCAGAAAGTGTGCTGATTTGGTTAACCTATCTACTATAACCCAAATAGTGTCATAACCACTTGAAGTTCTTGGTAACTTGGTTACAAAATCCATAGTAATTTGATCCCATTTCCATTCTGGAATTTCAGGTTGTTGTAGATATCCTGAAGGCTTTTGATGTTCTGCTTTGATTCTTGAACACGTGTTACATTTTTCTACAAACTCCCCAACTGATCTTTTCATACCAGGCCACCAATAATGATTTTTCAAATCTTTATACATTTTGTTATTCCCTGGATGTACTGAGTATTTTGACTTATGTGCTTCTTCCAATATAATCTTTCTAAGTATGGTATCATTAGGTATCCATTCTTTCTTTAAATTTTAAGATCCCATGTGTATCTGCCTGTAAATTCTTTTTGTCCTTTTATTTCTACCTTACTTTTCTGTTGGGCTTCCCATATTTGTCTTAGTAGATCTGATTGTAGTTCCATTCTCATGGCTCGTACCCGTAACGGTTTAGCCCTATCTTTTCTACTTAAAGCATCTGCAACTACATTTGCCTTACCGGGGTGATATTTGATTTCACACTCATAATCACTTAGTAATTCTATCCATCTTCTTTGTCTCATGTTTAGCATTTTCTGCTCAAATATATGCTGTAAACTTTTGTGATCTGTGTATATTGTACATTTTGTCCCATATAGATAATGCCTCCAAATTTTAAGTGCAAAGATCACTGCTCCCAATTCTAAGTCATGAGTAGTGTAGTTTTTCTCACTTCCCCTAAGTTGTCTAGAGGCATATGCTATGACTTTACTTCGTTGCATTAATACACATCCAAATCCTTGACGAGACGCATCACAATATACTACAAAATCATCAGTCCCTTCTGGTAATGACAAAATAGGTGCACTACACAGCTTACTTTTCAAAAGTTCAAATGCATTCTTTTGTTTTCTCCCCAAACATATGGCTTGTCCTTTTGAGTTAATTCAGTCAAGGGTTGAGCTATCCTTGAAAAATTTCTATAAACCTTCTGTAATATCCTGCTAATCCTAGAAATTGACGTACTTCTGTTGGTGTCTTGGGATCTTCCCAATTCTTAACAGCTTCTATTTTTGCTGGATCTACCTGTATCCCTTCTTGATTGACTATGTGTCCAAGGAATTGTACTTCTTTTTCCAAAACACTTTGAGAATTTTGCATATAATTTTTCTTTTCTTAACAACTCCAAGGTCAATCTTAGGTGTTGCTCATGATCTCCCCTATTCTTAGAATAGATTAAAATGTCGTCTATAAAGACTATGACAAACTTATCTAAATAGGGTTTACAGATCCTATTCATTAGATCCATAAATATGGCGGGAGCATTGGTTAATCCAAATGGCATTACTAGAAATTCATAATGTCCATACCTTGTTCTGAATGCTGTCTTTGGTATATCTTCATCCTGTATTCTTAGCTGATGATATCCTGATCTCAAGTCTATTTTTGAAAAGTAACTAGATCCTTGTAGTTGATCAAATAGATCGTCTATTCTAGGTAAAGGATACCTATTCTTTATAGTTACTTTATTAAGTTCCCTATAGTCTATGCACATCCTAAATGTTCCATCCTTTTTCTTGACAAATAAACTGGCTCCCCAGGGGACACACTAGGTCGTATAAATCCTTTATCCAAAAGTTCCTGAAGTTGGCTCATTAATTCCTTCATTTCAGTAGGTGCTAAACGGTAGGGTGCCTTAGCAATAGGGGTTGTTCCTGGCATCAATTCATTTTGAATTCTACTTGACGTGGGGGTGGTAATCCAGGTAATTCATCAGGGAATACATCTGAGTATTCATTGACAACTGGAACATCTTTCAGTTTTGCTTTGTCCATCTTAGTATCAACAATATGAGTCAGATAAGCCAAACAGTTATTCCTTAGATATTTTGTGCATTCTTGCAAGAAATTATCTTTATGGTACCTCTAGGTTTTTCACCATATATACACAATATTCTATTCTCTTTAACCAAAGGAATTTTGATCATTTTCTTACCACATATTATCTCAGCTTGATTTTTACTTAACCAATCCATTCCTACAAACATGTCAAATCCTCCTAAATCAATAGGAATCAAATTTATGTTGAAATAGTTTTCATCTAGATTCATTGTACAATTTGGAATGATTTCACAAGCTTCGATTATCTTACCATCTGCTAACTCTATCATATATTTTTGATCTAACTTTTCTGTGGTCAAATTAAGTAGTTGCCTAAATGTATTTGAAACAAAACTACGGGTTGCTCCAGTATCAATAACACAGTAGCATACTGGTTGTTTATAGGGAACGTACCCGTGACAACTTCTGGTTCATGTCGCGCTTCTTCTGCCTGCATTATGAATGCTCTACCCCGAGGGTTGTTCTGATTAACTGGTGCTCTTCCCTTCAGCTGCGGACATTCGTTTCGGCGATGATTTTCATTCCCACATTGATAGCAGATTGGTTTTGGATTTGCAGGGTTTTTGCAGTCTCGGGATATATGTCCCTTCTTCTTGCAGTTGTAACAGATTACCATTGCACAATTGCCTTGATGGTATCTTTGGCAAGTGCTGCACCATGGCTGGTTTTCTGTCTGGGGTTTCTTTTCCCGTGTCATCCCTAGGTAGTTCCGAGGGGTTTGTCTAGCTACTCGTTTCTGAGGAGTTCCTCTAAATCTTTCTCCTGTGTTATCATTATTCCACTTTCTCTTTTCTCCGGATCTAGGGTTATTTAACGATCCATTTCTTATCATTTCATCTGTTAAACTTCCTGATAAACTTACAGTATCTTGAAAAGTTTTGGGCCTAGCTGATTTTACTAATCCCCTTATTTGTGGCACTAGTCCCCAAATATATCTTCCTATTCTTTTTGATTCTGGGGTTACTAGGTGTGTTACTAATCTCGAGAGTTCATTATATCTGTCGGTATATTCCCGATACGCTGCTCCTTTCATCTCTAAAGCTAGGAACTCAGCTTCTAACTTTTCTATTTCATTATAAGGGCAGTATTTATCTATAATCAAATTCCTGAATTCTTCCCAACTTAATTTATTCATAACGTGCCTACCTTTGATGGTCATTTCCAACTTCCACCAGGATTGGGCTTCACCCTTTAGTGAGTGTGAAGCAAACAAGGTTCTGTTGCTATTGGCACATTTGCTGATTTCCAGAGTTGACTCCATTTCATCTAACCAGCGTAAAGCCTGTACCGCTCCGCCTTTACCATCAAATTCTCGTGGTCTACAGGACATAAAAGCTTTGTAGGAGCATCCTCTTTCTATTATAGCTTCCTCTTCTGGTTGTTCCCTCGTGGTATCATCCATGGGTATCTCATTACCTGGTGTTGTTGTTCCGAGATTTAGGTTTTGTTGGAGCTGAGTTACTAATGTGGGTATGGCAGCTTCTAATTGTTGTGCTACTATCCGTGTGATCCTCTCATCTTCATTGGTGTTTGGGTTTATAGGGGTTTCTTCCCCAAGTCTGGTTCTAGGTCGTCCTCTTCGCGCCGTTCTTCTTATGGGCTGTGTGTCCCTTCTTGGCGGCATGCTTTTCTATAATTAATTATAGTAATAATAATAAGAAGATTTTAGATTATTAACAACATCCTACTTAACACATAAACAAGTAATAGCTTTGAACATAAAAGATATTTTTCATTTAAGTTCTTATTTAAAGATTTCACATCAAAAGTTAGCTTCTAATTTCCCTGCACCCATTTCCATATTCTTGAGAAGATGTTTCCTGTAGGTGCTTTCAATTCCTTAACATCTTTCTGAATATTCCTGATTTCTTGTTGAATTTTCTTGAGCTGTTTAAGGGTTGGTTGAGTGACTGTGTTTTGATCTTTATCCACCCTTTGTCTCTGCTTTACTTTCTTCTTTCTTCGTTTCCGAGGGAGTTAGTTTCTTGTATCTCCTTGCCTTCGTATTGCTTGGTCTTAAATTTGTTTCCGGGTCGTACCCTTTTCCTGGGAGTTTTAATGGTATACCCTCCTACCATTACGGTGCACGACGGACATAAAATTTAGGTTCGGGATTATCTTCTCCTTTGGTTGAAAAAGATTCTAAAATTTGCTGAGGTTTAGGTTCAGGCGTAAATCCTTCGTGATTATTATAATCCGAGCATTCGGATAAGTCAGTCTCACAAAATTTTATTGGTACTCATAGCTGCAGCACAAATCTTTTCATGATTCAAACTCAATAGTTAGTTATCTATTTTTATACATATATAGTTTTCTGCATGAAACATACTTTATTATACATGGAATCATAATACACAAAATCATATATATACACATAATTATACATATATGAGCTTATGGTTATAGTCTAGGTATTTTTATGGTACCTAATTCTCTATAACCAATGGCTCTGATACCAACCTGTCACATCCCGGCGGAAGCGTGAGATACTTAGGGAGTGACTTGATTGTTCAGAACACATTGTCAGATATTAATTAATAAACAACACATAAACATATATATTTCATAACATAATATTTAAGTTAGGATTACATAAAATCATCATAGACAAAATTGAAATTACATAATCCTATTACATCATAAAGTTCTAACAACACATCTTCAGAGACGATGGAAATGAGCATCCACCGACACACTGAAGTCATACAGGTTCACAGTTAGGTTCACACAAACTTTTCCTACAACTTCACCCCAGCCATTAAAAACATCAAAGGAGAATGTTAGGTTGTTATTCATGATGAATTCCTGAAAAAGCATACCAAAAATAGTCAACATAAAGTTGGTGAGCTTCACAGGTTTATTAAACATAAATATTGATGTATTATATATACAACCAAACCTTACATAGTAATCAGATTATTCATATCTGTCATATCATATTCTCATAAATCAGATAACATAGCATTATAACACTCATTCTGTTAATGCAGGAGATATCTCCTAAGTAGCGCTACCAATGTTATCTAACGGTTCCACATCCGAACTAATGGTTGTAACATAAATTTCAGTAGTAATACATCAATTCATAAATTAGTATGCTTTTTCCCCCAAATTTGATAAAAACAAAATGGGCCATGAAACTCACCTTTACTCCAAGTAATAACCTATAATAAAAAATTTCATAGTTTAGAAAACTTAACTATTTTCTTCAAAATTTTCAGTACCTCATAGATTTGGAAATTTTTATAACAAATAGGTTTATTAATCTGGAATATCACGTTAATTTTTTTTATTTCCAAGATATTAACAGATTATTTTTTTATAATTGTTATAAAGTCATCATAAATTGCCAAAAATAGTTTCCGTAGTCCAAAAATCTCAAAATTTTACAGAGGTTTCATCATAATAATTGGAACTTCTTATAAATTTATCAAAGTCTAACACATAACAGATTAGTTTCTGTAATTTTTACAATAATCCCATTCTTCACAAAAATAGCTATCTAGCTCCAAAAATTATCAATTTATACATTCTGTAGTTTTGGATTTATCAATCTTCTATGATTTTCTCAGATTTTATTATACTATATAAGTATTTATTCTGATTTTTCTACTACAGAACATGTAAAAATTCGTATTTCAATCATAACAAGGAATAAATTCTGAAATATTCCAGGGACCTTAGTACTTAAAAAGGATCATTTGGTGAATTTATTAGAATTTTATAAGAGTTATTTATATTATTGCTTATTTCCAGATTATGTTTTCTTTAAAGATTTTTGGAACAATGTTTGTTCCCACAATCTTTATATGCCTTTATGATGTAAAAATTTCTTGTAACATGTTCACATATAATGCTTTTGATTATATGTGTTGTTTGAACACATATATCATACACATATATATATGTTGACATACAAGCTTACCTTTGGTTGTTTACTTACTTTCGAAACCGAGAGATATACTTGTTAACTAAGTACACGATGGTGGTGGTGATAGCTATAGGTGATGGTCTGTGATATTGGTGTTTTCGGGTGAGGTGGTGGCAATCGAAAGTGAAGTTGATATGCGAGTGGAGGGTGACCGAATTTGGTTGTGTTTGTTTGGATATGGGAACCTTTGATCGATGATGTACATATATAGGGAAGTCCTTCATGATTACTCCTAACCATAGGTGATGAGGTGTTCATTATAGCTTGGGTTAGTCATGGCTAGGTGGCGGCTTTTGTGTGTGTGTCTAGAAGAGCCGAGGAGGTGACAATGCAAGGAAGAAGGTAGGTGGCATCTCTATAAGGTTCATGACTCATCAAGTCATGATTGCATGATTTAGTGTACTAATCGGGTGCTTAATGAACCGGTTATGTGAACTTAATTGATGCTTGGTTTGAAGTTTTAGGTGTGAAAGATTTGGTTTAGTTTAGTTTTGATGTTAAGTTCTCTTGATGTTAACTTATGTTTTAGGATGTTTGGTTGGGTTGTGTTTTGGTTTGTTTGATGTATCTTGATCATTTATGGTTTCACATCAAAGAATTGTTGCTTTTGAATACATGCAACGTAAATTATATACATGCATGTAATCATTCATGCGTGCAACGCATAGTATATGCATATAAACACATATTACATACATGTATTTAACAAGAGGTAGTATATACATGAGTATGTGTATATGTTTCTTAATAAAGATGGTACATGCATACGTAAATTATATATGCATGCAATATACGTGCATCGCATAGTAATACATAATACACACATGTACACATATATTAAAACATAGATAATATACATGTGTATATGTTTCTTTAATAAAGATGGTACATGCATACGTAAAAGGTATGCATGCGACCATGCATACGTATACTTGTATATATATTCAAGTGAACAACATACTTATGTAAGCAAAATGAAAGCATGCATACGTTTATGCATATAATAAGATATATATATAACCTAGGTGTGGCTTAAATTATATAAATGAACTTAATGTATAAGATTTCTTAATCTAGGGTTGTCACAAACGGGAAGGTTTGGAGGAGTGGGGGTATAAAAGGGCATGGCAGCCCATTCTCCCCCTTCCATTCGGCTAGAGAGAGAAAGAGAAGGAGCAAGAGCCAAACCTAGTGTTTCTCGAAGATCAATGCGAAAGTCGAAGTCAACGAGTTTGTGAGAAGCTATACGCGAAGAGGCTTTCAAGGTGAGTTCTAGGACCCCTCTTTTACACGTTTCCTCTAATTTTAAGGCTGGAACACATGGCAAATTGTTTTGGTTGTGTTGGGTGAAAACCCTTTGTATGTGTATGTGTATGTGTATGATTCGGGTAGGGTTTGATTTCGGGCTTGGTTGTGCTTGAATGGTGTGTGGTATGTGTTTCTAAGGTTTAGGATGGTTGAATTGATCTTAGAACAGGTTGAAAGGGTTCGGAAGCCGAAAATTGCAGATTTGGTTCGGGGAAGACTGCATCCTGCACCCAGCTAGGGCTATGCGACTGGAAGCCAGGCGACCGAATGGCATGCGATTGGAGGCCGTACGGCCAAAAGGCATACGTATGAAGTCCATGCGCATGGGTGCCATGCGACTGAGATTCATACGCATGATAGTCATGCTACTGAAGGAAATGCGGATGAGGGTCATGCGACTGGGGAAATGCAGCTGAAGGTCATATGACTGAAGCCCATACGCCCGAATGCCATGCGATTGAGGTTCATACGCATGGGAGTCAAACGACTGAAGGCTATGCGACTAGAAGTCCATACGCCTAAGTGTTTAATCGCCCATAATGTCCATTCTCCTTGGTGTTCTCATATGCATGGAAGGCCATGCGACTGAATAAGGTCCATATGCCTAAATAGGGCTCATGCGCCCGAAAGAACTTAGTTTATTTCCTGATTTATGAGGGAACAATGTTATGTAGGATTTGACTTGGGGGATTCCTGGGGTTTCATGTAAGTTAACTTTCAAGGTCGTAGACGTTGTGATGGGCTTGATACATGAAGGGTGCTTATGCATGATTGTGTGTATGATGTATGTGATGTATGTATGTTGTGCCTTGTATGGTGATGTTTCTGTTCATGTTCCTTGTTATGTATGATTATTTTGCCGTGGCTTTAAGTTGAATGTTAATGAATGAAATGAAAAGTATTATGTAACGTAAAATGGAAGATAATAAAAAGAGGAACGGAATGATGAATGCATGCATTAATGAACGAATGAAAGTATCAAGGCTTGCAAGCAAACGTAACGAGGTCACACCCAATGAAGGGTGTTAGCTCAACCGTGTGCGGGTTAATTACCCCAAAAGGATGCACACTAGGGTTTGATCCGTGTGATTAAGCATATGTATGGAGGTTCACACCTAATGAAGGGTGTTAGCTCAACTGTGTGCAGGTTAATTACCCTAGAGGGATGCACATTGGGGTTCAATCCTTGTGATTAACCATATGTATGGGACCCTTCCCGCTTACCCTTGGTACTGGAGTCAGCTCGTGCACAATGTTCGAGGTCTATGAAAGACCTCAGGCCCAGTAGCGGCTTTATGCATACGGTGGGGTGAAGCACATGGCATTGGTCCGAATGAAAGTAAAGATTTAATGACGAATGTACGAAATGAACGAACGAATAATAAAGATATTAATGTTATTATCTATGTGTACGTACGATGTGTGATCATGTACGACAGTATAGTATGATTTGGAAGAAAGTAAAGAATGGTTTTAAACGAAAATAAAGTATGTTTTAATTTAAAACTAGAACTCACTCAGCAACGCTGACTTTTATGTGTTTCCAGTTGGCAGGTAATGTTGTTGAGGATGGCACGGGGCGGCTACTCAGCTCTTTTGGATGGCATCCATTTTTATAATGCTTTTGTGATGTAATGCAACATGTATTTTGTAATTTGAATACGATGTATTGTTTTGAAAAAGCTTTTATAATGAAATGAGATGTTTGTTTTAATGATTCCGCTGTAGTGTTTTATTTAATTTAATGAAAATATATGTTTTATGTGCAATGAATGACCAACTATAAGCGTCCCGGGAACGGGGTCTTACAAGCAAGGAAGAGCTGTCATGAATGTCAAATCTTATTAATGGTGATGAAATCAAGTTAGAGGCTAGCGAAAGAAAGAAGATGAAATGAAGGTGATGATGGAATAAAGTAAAGAACTCAAGGAAGATGATGACAAAACAAAGATAACCAACGTCGAAGATGATGACAAGATACAAGGGTTACGTATATGTATGAGTTGAGTATTGATACCAGCGAATGCCAAGGTTACGTATACGTATCAGTTGAGTTTTAATGATGAACTCAGTGACTATATCCAAAAGTTGAGTATTGATTGTGGACTCAATAAAGATAATAACTCAATATGATGTAGTCAAACAAAGATAATCATCAATGAAGATGATAGCAGAATGCTAGGGATGTGTATATATAACAATTGAGTATTTATGATAAACTCGATGAGTATATGAGTCATGATGATGAACTAGGATGAACTTAATGAAAAATATGTATAACCTTACAAAAAAATAGTCGACACAAAAATGATATTGTACTTGGTTACTTGGAGTGAAGATGATGAATTCCTAAAAGATGATAAATAGATTTTGCTTAAGATTGTGTTTTTTGTTGTTTACATATATGAAACACCATTTACAAATACATAATCACTTTTTGCATATATGTAAACCTAGGTTTGCATATATGAAACTTTGGTTTGGTCAAACTTTATTTAGTTTTATTTTGTTTTTTGGTTCTTTCATTGTATTACGTATATGTAATAGATACGAGTTAAATTTATTTGTTTTTGGCGTCTTCTTCTTCTTTATAGTGTATCACTTATAAATATGTAATAAAGTTTTCTTACACGCAAACATACGTGATACAATGTTTACATAACAAAAGCATATATGTAACCATTCTTACATATACATAATCATATATGTAGATGTGCTTAAATATATGTAAGAATTTATGTGAACATGTTTACTTATACATAAACACGTTTATATATACACAAACATATATGTGAACTAGTTTACGTATACGTAAGCATGTGTGTAATTACAAAACGCCTACAAAAATTGTTTCCGTTCTTTTAATATACTTTGGGTTTGTGTTTTAAATAAATGCTTATAATTTTAAATAGATTTGATATTGTGTTTGACTTTGGAGAGAGAGATATTTAAGGTATTTAGGTAGTTTTTAAAATAAAAAACCTACAATCTACCCAATATACCCTTGAATCATTTAAGTAAATTAATTATCTATTAAATATTTACAAATTTGTCACTAATTAAAAATATTTTTCTTGATTTTCTTATAAGTGAAGGTTTTCTTAGGAACCATTTCTTCTATATATATATATAAATATATATATATATATATTATATATATATATATATATATATATATATATATTATATATATATATAGGGGATGGATCAAATGAGAACTAGTTTTTTTGTGAGAACTCTAGGAACCAATCTCAACCACTAGTTCTCAATGATAAAATCATAATTAACAAAAACATATTTAAAAATTTTATAAATCAAAAAATAAGATAAAAATAAAAACACAAAAATGTTTCCGAACTTACCATCTTTCATAAAAAAATATAAAAAAATTTTAAAAAATATAAATCATTCCCGTTATTTTTAACGAAATTCGTTTTACACATGTGTAATATCGGATTTACACATGTGTAAATCTAGTACTACACATGTGTATAACTAGATTTACACATATGTGAACAATGGATGTACGATTTTTTAGAAAAGTATATCAGTATGGTAGGTATTGGAAAGATAAAAAAATACTAAATTTTATGGTGAATTTTTTTTGAAAAAATGATGTCGTGAAAAAAGTTACGAACGTTTAAAAAAAGGGGGGAAATGGCATGTAATTTGCATGTGATAAAAATGAGTGGCTGAGATTGATTCTTAGAGTTCTCACAAAAAAAGGTGGTTCTCATTTGAACCCTCCCCTATATATATACGATGGATCAAATGAGAACGAAATTTTTTTAAAAACTCTAGGATCCAGTCTCAGTAGCAAAATTGTAATTAACAAAAATATATTTTAAAAAAATTATAAATTGAAAAATAACATAAAAATAAAAAAAATAAAAACACAAAAATGTTCACCTATTTTCCCTCTTTCATAAAAAAATTTATAAAAAATAAAAAAAATTTTTTTTTTTAACGAAATTCGTTTTACACATTGGAATATCGGATTTACAAATGTGTAAATCCAGTACTACACATATGTATAACTAGATATACACATATGTAAACAACGAATATACGATTTTTTAGAAAAGTACATCAATATGGTAGATGTTATAAAGATAAAAAATACTGAATTTAATGGTAATTTTTTTGAAAACATAATATCGTGAAAAAAAGTTATGAACGTTTTAAAAAAAAGGGGAAATGACATGTGATTTTGTGATTTGCATGTGATACAAAATGATTTACGGACATAACCTGGGCTAGAAAAACAATTCTGGGACCCACAACCGGTCAACAGAAAGCTCGTGAAAAATTACATGTAAAAATCAAATTTTTACAGGGGCTCGACGTATGATACGCCGCCCTGGGCGTATCATACGTCGGTTGGCGTATTGACGGCGTATTTATGGGCGTATTTGACAATATTTTCAGAAAGTTGGGCGTATTATACGCCCAATATGGGCGTATGATACGCCGGTCCCCCAACCAGCTCTTCGAATTTTGTGGTTTTCAAGTTTATTTAAGCAAAATCTACTCTAATTCGATGAAGAACTTCTTGGAGACGAAAAGTGACGAACTTTAGGTGTTTTTTGGTGTTCTAAGGCTCCACAAATCATCCATAAACATTCTACAAGTCAAGATTGAATATTGAACAAAAATGATGCGTGGCTAAGTTCTCTTAATAGCTTTCGGGAGTACAATTCTTGTAAAATGAGACGATTGATATGATTGATTAGGTTTTTTGTATTAAACATTGATCTATGGAATGAAGCATTATGTTTTGATTGATTTAAACGATTTGCTTATAAATAAAGTTGTTTGCTTGATTTTTAGTTTTTCGGTTTCCTTACATCGTGAACTCATTAAGAAAAGTAGGCAACATGATATAATTGAATTTGTAACATTGTGAATGAACGCATCTGAAAAAATTGTTCATTTGTTATCACTTTAATCAAAAGCTACGATCTTAAATATTGTTTCTTACAAACCATAGTTTAAAAGTACCAATTGTTGATCTTGCAAAATTGGAAACCCAAAAGTGATTGTTTTTGTTATTCAATTAAGTTCATCATCAAGTTTGTTACTTTATGCAATTTTGATCATTAATCCATTCCAAGTTTCAATTTTAGTTATAAAGTTTGAGTCTTTTAGTTAATCGTGTCATGTTAATTAAACACTTTTTACATATTCCCTGAGGATATGATCTTACTTACCCTTACACAATAAAGGTAGCTAAGACTAGTTATTTAACTTGTTTTTTATCGAGTATCGACAACCAGATCAAAATGACGCCGTTACCGGGGAATTAGTGCGCTTAGTGTTTAATCATTTTAATTTTTTCTTATAAAATATAAAAAAACCAAAAAGATTTTATTTTTCTGTTAGTCGTTTTAGTTTGTTTTCTAGTTCAGCATTACGCGAGGTAGTTTTGTGTTTTCTTGTTTGCAGGTACCTATTACGTTAATGCATACAAGATTTTTAGGAAGGACTTTGCCATTGCATTTTGATCCAGAAATTGAGAAAACCACAAGAGAGAATCGTGTGTTTCACAAATCATTAACTTCAAGAACTTCTCACATTTGAGGTCAAACAAGATCAGAAGATAGTACATCATCAGCCGTAGCTCATAGGATTTTAGGTTGACTCTCAGTAACACCAAAAAGTAATCAAGCAAAAGGAATGAATAATCCTGGAAACCAAAGGGAGCCACAACCAATCAACCTATGGGAGATATCCCATTACCTATGTTTCCTCCACCTAATGATCCTCCACCTCAACCTCCTCCCATAAATTTCCAACCAGCACCTAATGTGTGGATCCGTTATCCGGGTCTTCAATATGATAGGGATGGGACTCATCATAGCAATGCAGATCGTTTTTCAGTCAAGGTAGTCACCATACTAATCATGTAGAAGATTGGATAGAAGATCAAGTTAATATGGATGGACCACACCAACATGACCTTAAGGATTATGGAAACCAACTGGGATATCAACACCGACATCAGGTGGCTATGTTTAACCACCTATGCACAACAACATTGGCGGTCAACCTTTTATTGGAATATCTGTTAATCTGGGAGCACAACATTTTGCACCAGCACATGGTGTGGATAGTCACTTTCGTCCTGCCATTGCTATCAATTCATCTCCCATAGTTTCACCAACACAAAGGGGAGGAGCTTTTGAAGTCCGACCACATTGTTTGGGAAATCTACCTCACTTCCATGGTATGACATCGAAGAACCCTACTTGCATATATCTGAATTTGAGGCATCATGTAGCACCATTGGTGGCCAAGGTTTCTCACCATATGTAGTTAAATTGATCCTATTTCAATTAACCCTTAAAGACAAGGCCAAACAATGGTTCCTATCTCTACCATCAGCAAGTATTTATACATGGGTACAAATACAACAACAATTCTTGGATGAATACTATACTTCACAAAGGACAAGTGATGCAAGGCGAGCCATTCGAGGATTTACACAACAATTAGGTGAACAATTCCATGAAGCTTTTTATCGGTTTAAGGAAATGCTAAGAACTTGCCCATATCATGGCATAGCTAAGTGGGAGTTGATTTCAGATTTCTATGATGGATTATCATCGGAGGATGCAAGCGGTGTAAATTCCACAAGTGCAGGAACCTTTACCTTAAACCATGAGGATAATGATTGGGATATTCTTGAAAGGATGAGTGTAATCTCTAAGAAGCGTGCACAATTGAGTCGAAAGTCGAGGGGGTCAAGTGTAAAAATAGTGAATGATCATATGGTCATGGATAGAATTGTGGTTTTGGAATGAGAATTGCAAGCTTCAAGGTTGGAAAGAGTAGTATGGCACACTTATCTAGTGAATACGACGTATGTGGCACGTGTAATGACATAGGCCACACCTCGGATACATGCTAACTGAATTTGGGGAAGAGTAAAGAAATACATCAATTACAAGACCAAGGAGAAAGGAAGACATATGACATGAATTCTAATACCTATCATCCCGATCTTAGAAATCACCCAAATCTTAGATATGGTAATTCTACTAACTAATTGAATCCCCCTTTTCAGGTACAAAATCAAGAAAGCAACCAATATCAAGGCCAACAACAAAGCTATAATCAAGGCAGCAACCAAAGGAATAACTACAATCAAGGAAATTACCAACAAAGAGGTCAGTACCAACAAAGAATCAACAACATCAACAAGAGAGTTCTAAAACTAATGGTAATGACAATGCAATCCTTGCGGCAATTCAAGACATTGCAAAGGAGATGAAAGAGTTCAAGCATTACAAAGAGGTGCAAGAAAAGACCAATGAGGCCATTTCAAAGCAACTAGGACAATTAGCTGAACAATTGTCCGAACGAGAACAAGCGAAGCTTCCTAGTGACACAACCAAAAACCCTCAACATCAAGCCTTAAGTTCAAAGAACTGATGCATTCATGACATGTATGTGTTTTAAGTAGCTAAATACATGCTTTTGCTATATAATTATCATAGAATGCGATTACGGTGGACGATTGTGAATTGCAGGTGCAGAATACGAAAGAAAGGAGAAAAAAGAAGAGATGTCCAAG
Source organism: Flaveria trinervia (assembly GCA_025506515.1). Lineage (NCBI taxonomy): Eukaryota > Viridiplantae > Streptophyta > Magnoliopsida > Asterales > Asteraceae > Flaveria > Flaveria trinervia. Next base: position 73,820,011 of record CM046453.1, read on the forward strand.
AGAGGACGTAAGTTACGTCCTCTTGGACATAGCTCACGTCGGTATCACAAGGAAGTCAATGAGGACGTAGGACAGAAGGATAGGACGTACAATTCAGAAGAGGACGTAAGTTACGTCCTATTGGACGTAACTTACGTCGTGTTAAGAAGGTTGACTAATTTTCCCGGGTTTTGACCATATTTAAAGGGGATTAATAATTTTTAAAACCCTAATTCGCATTGAGAGCAAGAGGGGACGAACTTAGACGATCCTTGAGGTCAATTCTACTTCTCCAACTCATTCCAATCCATCAAATCATGTTCCAATCCGATCTTGTTGCCGAATTCATGAAGATGCAGGGCTAAACGTTTCGTGATCTACCTCGGGTGATAGGTTTCTGTTTTTAGGTTTTCGTTTATGTTCAAATTGTGTTGGGATTAAACTTTAGAACCTGTTAAGTTCTTTATTGAGTTTAACTTGTGTCTTGATTGTTTAAACATTGTTTTAGTTAATCTTGATTTGAATTTCATATAATTAAGCGCAAGTTGTGTGATTGCAAGGTTTTGGTTATTAATTCAATTGACATGGTGTACTAAGACCCGTTAAGTCTTGGTTATCTCTGCCACTTAATCATTACACATATAGAATCCCCGTTAAGGATTTTCCACCAAGTTGAACTAAGCGATTACCAAGAACCGAACCTGAATCCCGGGTGGATTACCCTTTTTCATAATAATCTTCTAATCAATTTTCATTAATTACAATTTGTTTCTTAATTAAGTTCTTAATCATTCCAAGATTTAATTTTTACAGCCAAGAGGCAATAGTTTAAGTAAATTGATAATTTCGTTAATTGTTTATTATAAATCAATTCACAATACACTGACCACTAATTCCACGAGGTTCGACAACCCTACTTACCCTAACTAGTTTAGGTGAATAGGAACACACATTTTAACATCTTATTTGATTGGTACTTCGACATCGATCAAATTTTGGCGCCGTTGCCGGGGAATCGGTGCGCTTGGTGTTTTGTTATTTGATTTGTTTTTAGTTTTGTTATTTGTTTTGCTTTAATTCTTTATTTCCTTGTTACGCTTGGTGTTTTTCAGTGTGTAGGTGACAGATTGCATGCATACTCGTTATTCGGGGAGGAAATCACCATTAGTGTTCGATCCAGAGATAGAGAAATCAGCAAGGTACAATCGTGTTCTACATCGATCAGGGTTACCGGTTACATCAATTTCACAAGCCATTGATCAAGCAACTGACAGTTCATCTGATTCAACCCAAATAGAAAACCCAAATAATCAACCATCTCAAAATCCAAACCCCCCTCCTAATAATCAAAACCCAAATCCACCCCACCACCAATAACAACCGTAACAACAACTTGAATCAACCACCACCCAACAACAATATGAATCAACATAACCTCAATCAAGGGAATGACTTTGATCATGTGAGTATGCATAGTGTCCATACGGGTGATGAAGATTATGAAGATGAGTGGAATAACAATGAAGAACCTCATAATGATGCAAATTATGATGCTTGGGATGGAAATTTTGCTGGTGGTGATGGACGGAATGGAAATAACAATTGGGGGAATGATCAACATGGATGGAATGCACCACCTATCAATCAACAATGGGGTAGGGTTAACAATAATGCCAATCAACCAAGAAGACCTCAAAGAGCTCAAGTACGAGGTGTGGATAGCCATTTCAGACCTGCTATTTCTGAAAATCCAAATCCTATTGCACCTCCAAATCGTAGAGGAAGAGCTTTTGATGTATGCCCTCGTTATCTCACCATTCTTCCTGCATTTAGAGGCACTGCAATAGAAGAACCATATGTGCATCTTGCTGAATTTGATGCCATATGTAGCACCATTGGTGGAAATAACTTCACACAAGATGAAGTGAGGCTGCGATTGTTTCAATTCACCTTGAAGGATAGAGCTAAGCAATGGTTTCTTACTTTACCCGACAACAGTATCCACACATGGCAAGAAATGCGACAAACCTTTTTGGATGAATATTATTCTATGGGTAAAACCAGTGATGCAAGAGATGCTATTCGATCCTTTCAACAACAAGAAGGAGAACAGTTTCATGAAGCATTTACAAGGTTTAAGGAACTGATTCGTATGTGCCCATATCATGGAATTGCACGTTGGGAGTTGATTAAGGCTTTTTCAGATGGATTGACCAATGAAGAGTGGAAGTATTTATATTCTACAAGCAATGGCACATTCCTTTCTAATCATGAGGACGCCGATTGGGAATTTTTAGAGAGGATGTGTAGGAACTCCAAAGCACAAGCCTCTGCTAGTAGGCGATCCAAATCAAATTCAACAAGATCAACCACAATTGATTATGAGACCAAAGAGAGAATTGCGTCTTTGGAGAAACAATTAGCCAAGCTAGGAAGAACAGGCATGAAGGAGGTTGCAAATGTGGGCTATGATGTATGTGAAGACTGTGGTGAGATAGGTCATAATGGTGAATCTTGTCCTTTGGTAATGGGAAGGAGTGAGGAAGTCAATCAAATTTATAGAGACAGGAAGCAATTCGATATGAGTTCCAATACTTATCATCCTGGATTGAGGAATCATCCTAATTTCAAATATGGTAATGCTTCAAATCAGATGAACCCTAATTTTCAAGGCAATAATCAAGGCGGTCAAACTTATCAAAATCAAACACAAGGGAATTACAACCCAAGTGGGTATCAAAGAACTTCATATCCTCAAGGAAACAATCAAGGGAACTATAGTCATGGAGGTCAACAAGGGAGCTCATCATGAAGTTATCAAGGAAATCCTCCATCGGGACAAAGTGGTAGTGAAGACTTTACAAATGCAAAGTTAGATGTTTTAATGAACATGGTGAAAGAGAATATGCAAGAGAATAAGAGGGAGAACGAAATCAGAGATAAAGCTTATGAAGCTTTAAACAAGCAAGTGGGACAATTAGCTGAAGACGTGGCTCAAATTAAGCGAAACCCCGGAAAGTTACCAAGTGATACCACCATCAATCCTCAACATCAAGGAGCTACCACTAAAACTGTCAGGAATGTGCAAATCAACCAGGTAAGTACTCTTCGTAGTGGTAAAATTTATGATAACAAAGTTGTCCCTCCACCACCATTCGTAGAGGGGGTAGTGGAGGAGGTTGATAGTGATAGTGAAAATGAACAGGAACCTGTTTTATCAAAATCACCAAAAAAGGAAACTTTTCAAGAGATAAGTAAACCAGTTTTAAAAGATAATGCACAAAACGGTAAGAATAAGGTAATGGAGGATAACACTATTCCTTATCCTTCAGCGTTAATTGAACCAAAGAAAACAATAAACAAAAGAGGCCCACAACAAGAAGAAATGTGGGAGGTTTTTAAACAAGTAAAAGTTAATTTACCTCTTTTGGATGCAATAAAACAAGTTCCTGCTTATGCCAAATATCTGAGAGATATGTGTACTCAAAAACGAACCCACAAGTTTCCTAAGAAGCTTGATGTTCCGGTCAATGTGAGTGCTATCTTATCAGGTGATCTTCCACCTAAGCTTAGAGACCCAGGAGCTCGATTCAAGTTGGTGAATTTAAAGTTGCACGGGCGTTACTCGATCTTGGAGCTAGTGTTAGTATTCTACCGGGGAGTTTATACGATCAATATGATTTTGGTCCTTTACAGAAAGCCAATACCACAGTTGTATTGGCCGATCTCACGTTAAAACTTCCTCGTGGAATAGTAACAGATGCCATTGTTAAGGTGGATGATTTTTACTATCCAGTTGATTTCTTAGTTCTCGATTATGCCTCAATTGAAAAAACCAAACAATCTAATGTCATACTTGGTAGACCATTTTTAGCAACCGCTAATGCACAAATCAATTGTCGAGACGGAACCGTTGACATGACTTTTGGTAATCGTAAATTAAGTGTTAATGTGTATGACAAAGTAACTAACTCCTCTGTCGATAATGAATGTTTTATGGCGGACATTATGGATGGGTGTAAGCCTTATGACAATAAGGAAAACATCGAGGAGCCGTGTATTTTTTTGACAGGTTGGATGTTGAGCATGCATATGATTTGAGTGAAGAAGAAAAGAAACTTGAAGCACTAGTTGTGCATGAAGCTAGACCACTATGGACACATTAGGTGGAACCTTTACCGGATCACATTGATTCTCAATTGAAACCATCATTGGTGATTCCACCAAAGGTGGAACTAAAAGAGCTCCCGAGTCACTTAAAGTATGTATTTTTGGGGGAGAATCAAACACTTCCAGTCATCATTGCAGCAGATTTGGAAGAAGATCAAGAAGCGTTATTACTAAAGGTCTTGAAAGAGCATAAAGCCGCTATTGGATGGACAATCGCGGATCTCAAGGGTATAAGTCCATCTATTGTAATGCACAAGATCATCACTGATGCAGAGGCAAAACCAGCGAGAGACACCCAAAGAAGACTCAATCCCAACATGCGAGAAGTGGTGAAGAAAGAAGTTCTCAAATGGTTGGATGCTGGAATTGTATACCCAACTCTGATAGCACATGGGTAAGTCCCACACAAACTGTGCCTAAGAAATCAGGCATTCAGATTGTGAGAGGTGAGGATGGTGAACATGTAGCCACCCGACCTGTTACCGGGTGGCGAGTGTGTATTGATTACAGGAAGTTGAATGCTGCTACCTCTAAAGACCATTTTCCACTTCCTTTCATTGACCAAATTATTGAGAAATTATCAGGTCAGAAGTTTTATTGTTTTTTAGATGGGTATTCAGGTTATAATCAGATTGCAATCCATCCTGATGATCAACAAAAGACGACCTTTACTTGTCCATATGGTACGTTCGCATTTAGGCGAATGCCATTTGGACTTTGTAATGCCCCAACCACCTTTCAAAGGTGCATGATGAGTATCTTTTCAGATATGATTGGGGAGTCTTTGAAAATCTTTATGGATGATTTTTCAATTTTTGGTCCATCTTTTGAAAGTTGTTTAATTCAATTAACTAAAGTTTTAAAAAGATGTGTTGAAACAAATCTGGTTTTAAGCTGGGAGAAAAGCCACTTTATGGTGAAAGAAGGGATTGTGTTGGATCATGTGGTGTCACAACGTGGGATTGAGGTTGATCATGCTAAAATTAAAGTTATTTCAACATTACCTCCACCCACAAATGTCAAAGGCATTAGATCATTCTTAGGACACGCTGGTTTTTACAAGCGATTTATAAAAGGGTTTAGTATAATTACAAAACCACTTTGTAATTTGCTTTTGAAAGAAATGTCATTTGTGTTTGATGAAGAGTGTCTTAAAGCATTTACCACGTTGAAACAGAAATTGGTTGAAGCTCCAATTTTGCAAGCACTAGACTGGTCGCTGCCTTTTGAAATAATGTGTGATGCTAGTGACTTTGCAATGGGGCTGTTTTGGGGCAACGGGTAGATAAGAAACCGGTGGCAATTTATTATGCTAGTAAAACTTTGGATAGTGCTAAATTGAATTATACTACTACTGAAAAAGAATTACTTGCAGTTGTCTATGCTCTTGATAAGTTCAGGTCTTATATCTGGAGAAGTAAAGTCATTATTTACTCGGATCATAGTGCGGTGCGTTATTTAATGGAGAAGAAAGATGCAAAACCAAGGTTGATCAGATGGATTTTATTGCTGCAAGAGTTTGACCTAGAGATTCGGGACAAAAAGGGTAGTGAGAACGTGGTTGCTGATCACTTATCCCGGATTGTCAGCACTGACATGGAGAACACCTTGGAGATTAATGAGACATTTCCAGATGAACATTTATTTGCTATTTCTGAGTTACCTTGGTTTGCTGACATTGTTAATTATTATGCTGCAGGTGCTATTCCAGAACATTGGCAAAAATGGAAACGACAAAAGTTTATGGCGCAGGTTAAGCAATATATTTGGGATGATCCAGATCTTTTCAAGGTGGGACCTAATCAGGTTATCAGGCAATGTATCCCGGATTTTGAAATCAAAGATGTGTTGGGTCTTGTGCACTTATCTACATGTGGAGGTCACTTTAGTGGCCAGAAAACAGGCCACAAAGTGTTATCTGCTGGATTATTTTGGCCAACGATCTTTCGGGATGCCTATGAGTTTGCTAAAAATTGTATAAATTGTCAAAAGATGGGTAGTATTTCAAAGAGAAATGAGATGCCCATGCAGCCAATTCTAGTGGTCGACATCTTTGATGTCTGGGGAATTGACTTCATGGGCCCATTTCCAAATTCATTGGGTAACCTATACATTTTCGTGGCAGTCGATTATGTGTCTAAATGGGTAGAAGCAATAGCCACTAAAATAAATGACCATCGTGTTGTCTATAAGTTTGTTCAAAGTAACATCTACTCAAGATTTGGTGTGCCCCGTGTGATCATTAAGTGATGGGGGATCACATTTTAAAATTTTCAACCTTTCACAAGCTTCTTAAACAATATGGTGTAGACCATCGAATTGCAACACCGTATCATCCACAAACAAGTGGACAAGTTGAGGTATCAAATACACAAATTAAAGAAATTTTACAAAAAACGGTACGAATCGACCGTAAGGATTGGTTTGCGAAACTCGATAATGCATTATGGGCGTATCAAACTGCATATAAAACGCTTATTGGTACCACTCCGTACCGCTTGGTTTATGTGTTAGGACCTGGTATTCGACTAAAATACCTAGAGATCACGTGTATACCAGATCAAATAGTGCGGAATCCTATTTGATTGGCGATCCAATCAGTGAGAACACACGAAGAATCAATCAAGGATTGAAACTAACGTTAGAAATCGATAAGGAATCGATCTAATGTGTTCTATGAACTTGGAGAACGATTTAGAAGGTTTCTGGACGGCAAGGGTTCGTCAGGAACTGTACTTGATCGAATGTCACTGTTTTTCACGAATTGAGTTGTATTTATAGGTTGGCACTCTTCAATCGTGCGACTGAACCATTAGTTTGGTTCAGTCGTGCGATTGAACCATGCGGTTGGTTCATTCGTGCGACTGAGTGTTTAGTCGTGCGACTGAGCCAATCTTATGTTACAGTCGTACGACTGATCCAGTCTCCTGGTTCAGTCGTGCGACTGAGTCAATCGTGTGAAGTTCTTCACGCTTATGGTTCATTCGCATGAGCCATTCGCATGGGAACTTCAGTAAGTTAAGTTTGAATGTTTTAGTTAATTAATATAATATTATATGTAATCATTCAAGTAATCATAAACCCAATCATTCATTTACAACTCATTAATGAACTATTAAACATTATAACCAACAGACTATCAATATCAGTTCATTAATCATACCAAACAAGATCTATTACATCACATATCACGATCTAGGGACATACATGTATCAACAAACTCCCCCTTGGACCTAGATCTCTCTAATGTCTTGTTTTCTTCATTACCTTCTCATATTTCTTGTACTTGTCCTCTTGTGTGACTCCCACGTGAATATCAAACGCGAAGCAAAGTCGTATAACATTTTGGAACTGGAGGGCTTGTACAATGTCTTGTGTGTCATAGAACAGTGGCCACTTGTATAATGTATAGACATCATTAGTAGACAAGTTGGTTAGCCACATTGGGTCGAATACCCTGACAGTATCCATTTGATCCCCTTTGTTCAGAACTATGACAGCTTCAGCAGTTCTCCAGTCATAGTACCACCATTTGAAGTGTGGAGTGAAGTCCTGTGGCATTTCCCTGAGAGGGATTCTCGACATAGTGCGATGAGGACTCCACTTCAACACAATCTTAGGTTTTCCGGTAATGGCATTCATCTCAGACCTTCTAATATACCTTGTAGGTTGTTGAGGTCTGAAGTTAATCCATTTGGTGTGGTACTCTTTCTTGAGGGCAGCCTCAAACCAGCCTGACATTTTTCTCGTGTCAGCATACAACAGCTTCAATTTGGCCAGCTGGTTGAGCTCAAATCCTGGTAGAGTCTTTAGATCATGTGGAAATCTAAAGTACTCTATGCCCTTTCCTCGCTTAACGGCATAGATGTTAAGATCATCAAAATAAGCCCATCCTATAATCCTGCCGGACACCGTAAGATGTTTCTTGACGCTGTAGAACTTGGTGTAGGCATCTTTCTTTGGTGCAGCACGTTAGGCTCTGACTTCTTTAAAGCATTCAGCCCACTCAGCCTTTCGAATGTATACGTCATCGTTTGAGGCTTGGGCTGTTCCTTCGGTCTTTCCTGCTTCCTACTCCATCTTGTCTAGTACCTCAAACATATCACTGATTAGGGACTCACCCAGATTGGGGACCACATTACCCTCGTTGTCAGCGTACTGAGGGTACTCTTCAGCAGCAATATCTTCAACCTCAACTTCATCAACGTCATGTAGTTCGTCGTCACTGGTTGAATCAACTGTTGGAGCATCCTTGACAATGTCATCAGGATTGAGTTTGAACATCTCTGCCAGTTGCTCGTTAGATAGGTCGTGAATATTTCACCTTCTTCAGGTATAACTCACTGACCTTCTGACAATCCCTTGCAGATCAAGAATCATTGTGAGTTGAGACTTGATCTATTGAAGGGAGCAATATCAAACTCATCTCTGTGTACTTTGGATCTGTTTGATTTACACAGTTCACACTCAAATCATTAGTAATATATCAAACAAAATGCATTAACTTAATATAAACATTTAGTACATGGTTTTTCAATACAGAATACAAAAGTAATTAAATACATAAAACATCCACTATTTACTTTTATCCTGAATGCTAGTCTCTTCATGTGAAGGTGCAGAAGCAGAAGCTGACTGATCCTGTCGGTTCTTTGTTCTCTTCTCTTGCCCTGGAGCTGAGACCGATTCAGCTGCCTCTCCTTCTTCAGTGTCTTCATCTGCGCACCACTCTTCGGTCTTCTCTTCATCAGAGTCACTCTCATCATCATCATCATCATCATCATCTTCATTATCTCTGTCTCCATCCTTTATCTTTAGAGGTTCCACCTTTGATCCTTTCAATTTTAGCAAAATGGACCTCTTAGCTTTTTCCAACTCCTCTATCTGCTTACCTGCTGTGACGCTTTGCGCTCGGAGTTGGTCCAACTGAGTGTTCTGAGCAGCCAATTGCTGGGCCTGCTCCTCAATCACTCGATCCTGCTCTGCAATTTTAAGCGATTGTGCAGCAGTCAGGTCGGTAAACTGGCGGATCTGAGAGGTCTTTTCCTCATCAGCCACCAGCAATCGCAACACCATTCTATTTAAGGCTGACAGCTGTTCCTCTACCCCGATTGGAGTAGAGGAGATCTATAGGTGTGTGAGGGGTAGGCTGAGGGCTCGGTTTGGTGGCTAGTGGTGGTGGTGGAGGTGGTGAATATCGGGTCAGGTCTATGATAGTATGGTGGTGAGTGTGGGGTGAATGATGTAGTGGTGGCTGGGGTCTGGCTTGTGGTGGTCGGTATGGTGTCTGTGGTTGCTGTTGTGGAGAGGTATGGTGGTGGAAGGTGTGCCTGCAGAGGTGGTAGTGGTGGAAGGTATGGGGGATGTGGTGGTGATGAAGGTTACCTTACGCTTTTTCTTTTCTGGCCATGGGGTTGAGCCATCCGTTTTCTCCTCGTTCCCTTCGAGGTGGATGCTCCCCCTTCAATCCCGCCTGAGGACCCCGGAGCATATGTTGGATCTGTCTCTGTATCTCCGGAGCCTCTCGGTTGTTCACCAACAACCCTCAACCCGTGTTCTGTGGGAACCACTTTCCTTCCCACAGTCCGGGTCAATGGTTCCTCATCAGATTCATCCTCATCCTCCTCATTCAGAACAAAATCTTGATGAAATCCTGCTGACTCAGTTACCTCAGCAGGTGAGACAGACACGAGGGAACAGAATCAGACAATTCCCTCTAGATGGAATAGCACATCCCCCCCACTGTCATCCTCCTCTGAATCATCAGTAGGGAGGACAATTGGCTCCACGTCGAGTCACTGTCCTCATGACGCCATTTCTCTTTCCTTTCCGGCACTACATAGTCTTCTCTGGCAAGATGACCGAACAACCTCCTGACCGGAGGCTTCACTGGCTTCCCCGGTTATTGGTATACTTTCATCCTTCCCAGGGTGGTGTCATCCATGACCTCCAATACCACCGAATCCTCCTGTTCTTTTGGCAGGGAAGGAAGCTTCTGATCTATTATCATTTGCATAAACCGTGGGTACATACATAAGGCTTCTTTCTTTTCCCCTCGATGTTTTCCACCAGATAGGTGAAGATCATCTTAGAGAAGCTGAACGGATGGTTCAGCACCAACGCCACGTATGCGTTTTGCATTTGATCCGATAGCTCATCAAACCCACCTTTTCTTGAGGCCATGCACTTGAGCAGCACGTGTGCAAGGTACTTAAACTGAGGACAGAGGTTACTCTTGTTGAGTACCCCTGAATTGATGTCCCCAGAGTATTTGGCTCTGAGAAAACATCCTCTGACAGTGAGGGGTGTAGACGGTTTGGGCAGTCACCGTCATCCCCCAATTGAAGTACAACCCGTAAGTCTTCCTCAGAAACTATAATATCCTCGCCAAATATGGAACTTCTTATGCGGTGAGGATCCGATGATCTATCAACTGTGCGCCTTCCAGAAGGCTTGTTGAATGGATCGGTATGGGGTGCAAGGGGTAGAGATGGCATGCGCAATCCGTGATCTTAGTAGAAACGTGATAATGCCGGAGAATTCTACAGCATTTCTGGACGTTAAGTCCAGATGAGCACATATATTATGCTTAGTGCCCATTGGCTATCTACTCGCCATCTGTTACACAAAGATAGTAAACATTAGTAACATTTAATAAGAAAGTCATGAACTCATTAAGCTTGAAGAACATCTTTCTGTCATGCGATTGAAGTTGTGTGACTGAGTTCAATCGTGCGATTGAACCGTGCGAAAGAGGTTCAGTCGTACGATTGAATGGTCCGAATAGGGTTCAGTCGTGCGATTGACCTCATACGTATCTCAGTGTGTGCGATTGACCTCAGTTATGCGACTGAACTTCATACGCATGGTTCAGCCATGCGTATGGGCAGTTTGGGCCCTTCAGTCGTGCGACTGAAGTTCATCTTGCTGTCCATTCGCATGAAGACCCACTGTGCGATTCACATTTTCAGTTTCACCAATCTTTTGTTTGAAACCTCTATATCAAGTTCATTTGAGTCGCCATCTCGTCACTAATGACCTAGCAAACTTGATTTTAACGTTTAGCTTAGTTTATGTAGGTTATTAGGGCATTTTTCAGTCCGATCAAGATTTCATTCGAATAACCCAATTTGGACTTAAAATCTTCTGATTTCTACAAGATTAAACGGCAATGTACCTTGATTTTTGTCAATCGAAAGTCAGAAGACGAATTGCAATGTGAATAACTGTCTCTAGAGATTTTGGCAGAGTAACGGTAAAGAGAGCGATTTGGGGTGCGATTGAGAGTGATGAGTGAGATGCGATCGACTGAGGCCCTTTAAATACTGACCCTAATTTCAATCGGCCGACTGGCCTCATTCGCACAGTTCATTCGGGCGACTGAGGTTCAGTCGTGCGATTGAACCAGTCGGTCGCTTTCAGTTGGCCGACTGAGCCTCAGTAGTCGACTGACTCAGTCGGTCTCCTTATTCGCATCTCAATTAACCGACTATCTCAGTCGGTTGACTGACTCATTCGCACCTGTCATCCGGTCGAATGGCTCAGTTTCATGTCCAGTCGGGCGAATGAGATCCATTCGCATGGTGGTCCATTTCATGGTCCAATCGTGCGAATGGAATCCATGCATGGTTGGTCCATACTCATGGTCCAATCGTGAGAATGGGATCCATTCGGTAGATTTTCTGCCATTTTTGAACATTTTAACCTTTTGAAATAGACATTATAAGCTCTTAACCAATTCAGTCACTTCAGACGTGACCTTTTAATTTTGAAAAACATGTGGCCATCTCAGACATGACCCTTTTTAGGTAAGTTAATCCCTTCTGATTTTCCTGATGTAGTCCGACCGACACACAAATTAAAAGATAAACATAGAACTTAAACTAACTACACAACTAAAGTTTATGTTTGGACTTTTTGTGAGAGATAAACCCTAAGATGGAAATCTAAGGGATTTGATTTGGAGTAGACAACTTTAACTTAGATTGATCATATCTGGACCAACTCAATTTGGAATCATACAGGAATATCAAATCATTTTGGGACTTATTATTAAAACTCTTTGATGCTTAAATTCTCGGTGTTCATCCAGAGTCGTTAGCAACTTGAGGAAATCATACTGAAACTCTTAGATTTTCACATTGATGAGCTCTTGAGAATGTAGCCACTAAGATTGTCAGTATGTTTGTCCACTTAAATCCATACACAGACTTTTGACGCAGACTGGTGACTGATTTAGGTTTAATTATTTCAGCTAACATTGTGGATCCCACACTTATATGGTAATCAACATTCCTCAGAGGTTTTGAGCGGTCTACGGGTATTATTACAAGAAGAGACTATTCTTAGAGCTTTCAAAGAGAAGCCTGTCCTCAGGTCAGTGCCATCGCACAGCAGAGAGGCGGCAAACAACAATGAATTCTAGAATATCTAGGTTATGCTTATCCTTAGGTCAGTGCCATCGCACAGCAAAGAGGCACACAACCTATCTCCTTGTTAGAGCAGCTTATTTTATTTGACACAATATGCACCAACAACTTGAGTCATTAGCTTTATTGCATTTGTCTTTCATTTTTTCTTGCTTTGCTCTAATTATGGTCATCCACACACTTTTGTGGCATTTAAATGCTCATTACCCCTTATTGGAATATAATTGATTGTGTTAACCAGTGATAGATGGAAGCCCACAGTCAGTTGAACAACTTAGTTTGATCTTGAGATCACCAATCAGGTCTAATTGTCTATTGTGTTGAATCTACCAACAATCATTTGTGGTCTAGCAGCCTCTAAGTCTACTTTCTCTGTGTCACCTTAGGAGTTGCCAGTTTTCTATCATATTCCCTTTTTATATTGCTTAGACTACACAGACTTATACTTTGAACTTTTGCATCTTTTCAAACCTTAAATTTTAAAATCCCTCTTGATTTGTTCCTGTGTACTACCATATTCCAAAGGTATTGAATCAGTATCACAGACACAATCTACCTTACTTCAGCTAGTTACCCCTTCTCCCTCTTTTTTCTTTTTCTTTTTTTTTAATATTAACTTGCTGACATATTCTCCCCCTAAAATACTAAAATCATTTCGGATTTAATTATTTTTGGATTTTATTAAACAGCAAGATAACATGAGTTTAAGTATAACAGACAAAAGAAAAGAAAAAACAGATAACATGAAATAAAATAAACATTAACGAAACCTATATCGGACTACACATCATTCTCATCAGGAATTACCTCACTTTTCTTTTTAACGCCGTTGACCTCTAGCAAGTATTGAAAACGTGGTTTATCAAAGGCTTTTGTATAGAGGTCAGCACGTTGAAAATCGGTATTAATTTTAACCACATCTATTAAGGTTTTTTCAAAACAGTCTCTTATGAAGTGGTATTTAATACCGATGTGTTTGGTCTTAGGATGTTGAACCGGATTTTTGGTTACGGCAATTGCAGCAGAATTATCAACAAAATAGGAGTAGATGAAATTTCAAACCGTAATCCCGCATTTGCTGTTGAATCCAAATGATTTGGAACAGCAACTTGCAGCAGCAACCTATTCGGCTTCACAGGTTGACAATGCAACCGATGTCTGCTTCTTACACTGCCATGTAACTAATCTTCTCCCAAAGAATTGACACCCTGCTGATGTAGACTTGTAGTTCATTTTGCAGCCTCCATAGTCCGAGTCACTATACGCTGTGAGCTCAAAATCGTCATCATGAGGTACCACAACCCCAGTGTGGGTGTACCCTTTAGATAGCGAAAGATCCTTTTGACCCCGATCAGATGATTGACCTTAGGTTTAGCCTGATATCTGGAACATAAACATGTAGCATACATGATATCAGGTCTTGAGGCAGTGAGATACATGAGAGATCCAATCATTCCTCGGTACATAGTGGCATCTACAAGATCTCCATTCTCATCAGGTGCTATATCATGATTCGTAGCAAGTGGAGTCCCAGCAGCAGAAGCATTCTCCATGTCAAAGCGACTGAGAATGTCTCCTACATACTTGGTCTGATGTAGAAAGATCCCATTAGGTGTTTGATCCACCTGTAACCCAAGAAAGAATTTCATCTCCCCCATGCACTCATCTCAAACTCTTTTTTCATCACTGCTTCAAACTCTTTGCATAACTCTTCGTTCTTTGACCCGAAGATTATGTCATCAACATATATCTGTACAAGGAGTAGGTCACCATCCTTTTCTTTAAAACAGTGTACAGTCAATGACTCCCCTGCGAAAGCCGTGTTTCACAAGATGAGTCGAGAGTTTCTCATACCAAGCTCGAGGAGCTTGATGAAGCCCATATAAAGCTTTGTCGAGCTTGTAAACCTATCCCGATGATAAGGGTCTTCAAATCCCTCGGGTTGACTTACATAGACATTTTCCCTGATTTCTCCATGAAGGAATGCACTCTTCACATCTAATTGGTAGACTTTAATCTTCATGTACGATGCATAGGCAAGGAAGATACGAATAGCTTCCATCCTTGCCACGGGTGCAAACACCTCATTATAGTCAATCCCCTCGACTTGGCGAAAACCTTGAACCACCAGTCGAGCTTTGTTCCTATAATGACTCCTTGGTCATCCTTCTTACATTTTAGTACCCATTTGGTGCCAATGACTTTAGCACCTTTAGGTCTATCAACTAGAGTCCATACACCTAACTTCTTAAACTGCAGAAGTTCTTCTTGCATGGCACTCACCCACGCCTCATCATTTAGTGCTTCACTGACATATTTTGGCTCAACCTGTGAGACAAAACATCGATAAGCACCATCATGAATGTAACCTTTTTCCATAACTGAGGCGTAATCAGCTGAGTATAGCTGATTTCGGGTTTGTACTCCTGATCGGACATCTCCAATAACATTGTCAAGGGGATGATAGACGTTTAGTCGTGATCCTGGAGTAGTCGGCACAGTCACCTCTGAACCAAGATTATGAACATTTTGGTCTGCATCTGAGGAGGTTGGAGTTTGAGGTTCCGAAGTCGAGGGTGCATCACTGGTGGATGCTTGTGGACTTTCAGGAACTGGAACCTGTTCCTCCTGACTGTTCTGGTCATCTGCTTCAGTTTCATCTTTAGAGGAGGAGTCACTTTCATCGACTACCCCTTCTGACTGAGTGATGACTCTCCCTGTGTGCTGGATGGAGTATTTAGAATATCATACATCACCTAGTAGGCTAACTCATCCTCCGAGGGAGAGAGAGGGATGTTGAAGGATTTGAAGAATCCATCATAATCGAAGAAGTATGCAGGTCCTTTGCCTGTAGGTGGTGTGGTATATCTCTGAACGTCGACATTACACCACACTTCTACAAGACCCGTTGAGTTATTGTAAACTCGCTTGTTCGGTATGTATCCTAGAAAAATTCCTTCAACTGCCTTCTCGCTGAATTTTCCTTCTTGTGTCTTCTTCAGAAGTGTACATGCGCGCCAAAAGGTTCAAGATACTCCAAATTCGGTTTGCGTCTTTGAAGTAGCTCATAACATGTCTTTCCGTGACGCTTGACTATTAGGACTCGGTTCAGTGTATACCACGCATTTGCCACTGCCTCGTTCCAGAATTGGATAGGCAGTTTCGAGTCTGCCAGCATAGTCCGGGCTGTTTCTATCAAACTCCTGTTCTTTCTCTCAGCAACGCCATTCATCTGAGGTGTGTAGGCAGAAGTGAATTGATGCACAATTCCCTTTTCCTTGCAGTATGCCTCCATCCTTGATTCTTGAATTTTGTCCCGTTGTCTGAGCGTATTTGTCGAACTTTGAGCTTGTAGAGTGATTCCAGTGTGGTTACTAATCCTTGAATGTCTCCAAAGTTTCTGATTTTGATTTCAGAAACATTACCCAAGTGAACCTTGAGTAGTCATCAGTGACCACATAACAGTACACGTCGCCTGCAATGCTCCTTGTACTAACTGGACCAAACAGATCCATGTGAAGAAGCTCAAGGGGTAGTTCTATTGAATGAACTTTCTTTTCCTTATGAGACTTCTTTGTCTGTTTGCCTTTCTTACAAGCTACACAAAAGTCAGGAAGTTGGAAGTTCTTGACATTCCTCCTCTAACTAAATCCTTCTGAATCAAATGATTCATCTTCCTTTGACTAATGTGTCCCATTCTCCGATGCCAGGAGATGGAATCCTTCTCAGTAGCTTTAGATAAGAAACACTGAACCTCATGATCCGTTGTGGCAGCTGTTGACAGATCCAAGACATACAAGTCTTTATATCTTGAAGCAGTCATCAGAACGTGGTCCTCTGGGATCATATATTCTTTCTTCAGCACGTAACACTTCTGATTATCGAAGACGGCTTTAAATCCTTTATCACAGATTTGGGAAACAGAAAGTAAGTTGTTCTGAAGTTGTTGAACGTAGTTCACTTTATCAACTTAACTTTCTGATTTCCCACTTCTCCCTGAGCAATGATATAGCCTCCTTTTGTTTCCTGCAAAGGAAACGTGCCCTCCTTTTATTTGTTTGACGTTAGATAAAAGGGCTCTATTTCCTGTCATGTGCCTGGATGCTCCTCTTGTCTATAATCCACGTGTTAGTCTCAGCACTATATCGAACACCCTGCACATACAAAGTAAAAGAATCAGTTTAGGTAGGAACCCAAGCTTTGACTTTCTTGGGTTTCCCAGAGGCATCACATCATAAACTCCACCCATTGACCCTTAGAAGGTGAGGGAAGCTCAGGTTCTTTCTTGTTATCAGTATCAGACACGAGGGTGGTTTTTCTTTCCATAAGCCAGATTTGTGCAATGCCTGTTTATGATAAACAGTCGTCTGGCTTACAGGTTGGACTTTAGGTTCACTAGCTCTTCTAGGTGGAGTCAGAGAACTCCGCTTAGAAGACCTAGGTCTAGAGTCCAGAAGATCAATCTTCTTCCTAGGTGTCTGATAGAAATACAGTCGGAAGCAATGTGTCCGCATTCTCCACAGTTGTAGCATGACCTGCTATCAACTTTATGAGTAGACTTTCTTTGTGGAGAAGTGCGTGACACTCTAGTAACATCAATCACTTTAGTTTTTGACTCTTGGATGTTTGATGTTTTCTCTGGTGTAACAAACTTTACTGATTTAACCTGTTTTCCTTTTTGGTTAACTGGTTTTTGACTTGAAGCATGTGGAAAAGTAACATTTGAAGTCCTTTTAGGATCTGATTTGACTCTATTTGACCCTGACTTTAAATTAACCTTTTTCAAATTAATTTTCCAGGTTAACACAAGGCAATTTACCCTTTGCCTTTGAAGTGGCCTCCTTTTGTTTCTTACCAGATTCAGTAGATGAACATGAGGTGTCTGGATCAGTAACAAGAGGGTGGTCACCACATGATCCTTGATGGGGTTATTATTTACTGGTCTAGACTGGTGTTCATCAAGGTCTCAGGTGGTGGTGGAACCACTTTGTAGCCTAATCCCTCCCCGTTATTCCTTTCTCTCACTAAGTGTTGAACTATGTGTGAAGAACTAGTCCAACTATGCAGTTTCTGTTTTAATGAATTAACTTCGACTTCTAGAACTGCCCTTGTTTCTTAGTGTCTTCTAGGGAGTTAAGATAGTACCTAATGTCGTTTGCTTGGTTAAAAGCCACTACTTCGGTTTCCCTAAGTTGTTTGGTCAATAGGTCTATCTTTTCTTTATAACAATGCTCATTTTGTTTTAGTACTCTATTTGCCTCAGTGCACAGACGTAAATCTTTACTAAGTTATCATTATGATCTAATA
This sequence comes from Flaveria trinervia, assembly GCA_025506515.1. Classification (NCBI taxonomy): domain Eukaryota; kingdom Viridiplantae; phylum Streptophyta; class Magnoliopsida; order Asterales; family Asteraceae; genus Flaveria; species Flaveria trinervia. The sequence continues at coordinate 73,837,896 of CM046453.1, forward strand.
ACCTAGCAAATTTTTCATCGATGCTATTCCTAAACGTGTCACATTCAAAACAAGCATGGTTATTAAAAATTGGTCAGTGGTACTTACCTGAGTTGGTTCAGAAGAGTTAGCCATCAGTGCCGCATCAGATGATTCTGGTTCTGTCGACTCTGGCTTTTCTGTCTCTGATGTGGAAGCTTCCTCAATTGGCTTGTAACTGACCTCGGCTGCAGTTGTTTCTTCACTATGTGACATTGCAATTTCAACTGCTATATCACCTTCACTCGCAGAATCGTCGTCAATATCCTCAACGCTGGCAATGTTAGATTCTCCTGGTGAGACAACCTGAAACTCCAATCCTGTCCTTCATCATCATGAGCAGTTAGTGCTTTTGGGTCCTTGTTGATGATGAGTAGAATTAGAGGGTTGCTTGTCTTGGCGAGTAAAGGATGAGAACGGGTTCCCATTCCCCGTCTTCTTTGGCTTGACACATTCTCGTTTGAAGTGCCCTTCTCACCACAGTTAAAGCAGGTCACTTTACTCTTGTCGAAGCCAAAGGTGGTGTCCTTAGTAGCAACCAAGTTCTGTCCAGTCTTTTTCACAAACTTCTTCGCCCTCGAGACAGCACTTGCTAAGGCCCACATTATATCCATTCTTTCAAGCTCCATCTCATCCACCTGCTCGTAGTCCTCATCTGCCAGATGGCAGTTTCCAATCTTCCCAGCAAAAGTCCATCATATGAATGAACCACTGCTGCTAAGAGATCCATATGCTCTCGTGCTACTTCCACGGTCACATTACCGAAGTTCTCGATCTTCAGTTTGAGTAGCGTTTGCTTCTGATCCAATATGATGGGTACATGATGACCCAGACGTGTCTGATCCAGAAGGAGAAACATGTGAGGGACCTGACGAGCTAGACACAAAAGCAGTCTGGAGGGGTGCTCCAGATGCCTTAGCTTGAGGCGTGGCGTTGTATAAAGCTGGATTTTGTGTGTACGAAGACTTCTGAGCTCTATACTTCATCCTTAGTGCTTCTTCTCGCAATTTAAGAATGAAGTCATTTATATCCAGCTTTACAAGGATTCCATTCTGTCTCAGGTTAGACACGAATGTAGCCCACTTATCAGGCAACCCGTCTGCGAAGTTGCTTACTTTCTCTTCCATGGTAGTAGCCACTCCATGTGTATGCAATTCGCTCATCAAGTGGTAGAATCTGTCTATGACTTCGTCCAAACTTTCATTACCAATTGATGAGAAGTTATCGAATTCCTTCTTAACTCCTTTGCCTTGATTGCCTTCAATGATGCATTACTATCATATCTCTTCTCTAGCGCATCCCACAGTTTCTTGGACTGCTTGTTTTCGGAATACTGGTGGAATATGTCTTTGGGGATAGACTGAGTGATCAATGCATAAACTCTTTTCTCTGCATTGTACTTTACTTTCTGTGCGTCTGTCATCCCGCTTAATGTTAGTTTAACCCCATCAGCTCCCACCGGTGTACTATAGCCTATCTCAATGGCTTCCATAGATTAGGATCTACTCCATTAAGGTAGATCTCAAAACGTTGTTTCCAGTGGGGAAACTCATCTAAAGTCAAGAGCTTTGGTGCTTTATTGTGATTCCCAACCTCACTCTCAAGTAGCAACAGATTCTGTATCCTTGAGTCCTTCCCAGCAGTAAAGGCTGACATCTGATCTTCCATGATGAATAAACTATAATCTAATCAACAAACTTTCACTGATGCGACTGAAGGATGCGAATGAGCTAATCGTGCGTATAAGCTCTGCGATTGGTTCAATCGTGCGAATGAACTGGGCGATTGGTTCAGTCGTGCGAATGAATCTGGTACGTATGAGCAATGCGAACGAATGGTTCAATCGGCGAATGAAGGTGCGACTAGGTCCAATCATGCGTATGAGCAATGCGAATGGAGTCCAGTCGTACGAATGAGTCAGTCGTGCGATTGAAGCTGCTGTTTTGCGAAAATTTCTAGGTTTGACGGGTTTCAGCCGTAAAAATTCGAAATTTCACAAGTTCTAATCGCCTGAGTCCGTAGAAACCAAACGTCGATGAGCAGGGAACTTCCAAGATCACTTTTGATGCCAAAGATTGCGTTTTTAGTGTAAAAACCAAAACTTTTATGCAATCTTGATTGAATCAACACGTAATCAAGAGCCAATAGCTCTGATACCACTTGTTAGGACCTGGTATTCGACTAAAATACCTAGAGATCACGTGTATACCAGATCAAATAGTGCGGAATTATTTGATTGGCGATCCAATCAGTGAGAACACACGAAGAATCAATCAAGGATTGAAACTAACGTTAGAAATCGATAAGGAATCGATCTAATGTGTTCTATGAACTTGGAGAACGATTTGGAAGGTTTCTGGACGGTTAGGGTTCGTCTGGAACTGTACTTGATCGAATGTCACTGTTTTTCACGAATTGAGTTGTATTTATAGGTTGGCACTCTTCAATCGTGCGACTGAACCATTAGTTTGGTTCAGTCGTGCGATTGAACCATGCGGTTGGTTCATTCGTGCGACTGAGTGTTCAGTCGTGCGACTGAGCCAATCTTATGTTACAGTCGTACGACTGATCCAGTCTCCTGGTTCAGTCGTGCGACTGAGTCAATCGTGTGAAGTTCTTCACGCTTATGGTTCATTCGCATGAGCCATTCGCATGGGAACTTCAGTAAGTTAAGTTTGAATGTTTTAGTTAATTAATATAATATTATATGTAATCATTCAAGTAATCATAAACCCAATCAATTCATTTACGACTCATTAATGAACTATTAAACATTATAACCAACAGACTATCAATATCAGTTCATTAATCATACCAAACAAGATCTATTACATCACATATCACGATCTAGGGACATACATGTATCAACATTATGGAAAGGGGTGTCATTTCCCCGTGGAGTTGGTTCATCGCGCATTATGGGCAGTGAAAGAAGTTAATGTTAATTATGATGTTGCAGGTAAACAACGGAAACTGAGCTTGGCCGAATTGGAAGAATTACGGGATGAAGCGTATGAGACGGCTTGTGCTTACAAGGCACGAATGAAAAGAGTTCATGATGCCAAACTGAAGAGCATGCTATTTGAGGTAGGACAGAAAGTTTGGCTATTTAACTCACGGTTGAAATTCTTTCCAGGTAAGCTTAAAAGTAAATGGACTGGACCGTATGTCATTAAGCGCATCGGGAATTATGGTGAGATCGATATTGAAGACTTCGATGATCATTTACGACAAGTCGTGAATGGCCATCGTCTAAAACCATATCTGGAAGATACAGATTTAAATCCAGTTTTGGAGGAATCGGTGAAGTTAGTATTAACTTCATCGATCTTTGAGCCAAATGCGTAAGGAATTCGAGAAGTCCGGCTGAAGACTTGCAAAACTTAGTGTTTCCAGGAGGCAACCCGAAGGCTCGTATGTTAGTTTAGTATTTTTCATTCGTATTGTATCTTTTACGTATCGTGTGCTTATGGCTTAACGTGTTTTCACGCCCGAACGGTACACTTAAATTCATTACAAAGTCGAGGGCGACTTTACATCTTTAAAAAAAAGGGGGTGCGAGGTGCGTGAAAACAGGTTATAAAAAAATAATAAAAAATAAAAAAATAAAAAAATAATAAAAAAATAATTAATTAAAAATAATTTTTTGTGGAAATGACGTAACTTACGTCCATATGGACGTAAGCTTACGTCCTTATGCTCACTTACGTCCCGGCCAACTGTCTTACGTCCACAACAGACGTTAGAATAGGAAATTCAAGAAGGACGTAAGCTACGTCCTATAGGACGTAGCTTACGTCGTGTCGGAGATGGGCGATTTTAAATGGGTGTTTTGATCATACAAGTCGTGTAACCTCCCCAACCACCCAATTATTCCGAATTTTCTCACTTATATCTCCCAAAACTAACCCTCTCTTCTCCCATTCTCTTACCATTCTTCATCTTCTCCACCCACACCCACCAAAACCCTAATTTCAAAATTGAGCAATTCTTCTTCCATATTTCACCGAATCAAGCAAGTTTATAGGGGTTTTGTTTAGTTTTTCGAGAGCTACAAAACCCATGGAGTAATGTTTTGTGATTTTCTACGGTTTGTGCGTTTTGTGTACACAAAGGTTACGAAGCATTGTGATAGTGTTAGAGGAATTGAGTCAAGTTCTCACCTTTATCTTCCTACACACTCTAAAACACGAAGGATCAATGGTGCGAACCAAAGTTGCAGCAGGAAGGGAGAAAGGGAAAGAAGTTGCATCCTCATCCCGATCAAAGAAAGCAAGAACAATCTTAAACGATGAATCTGAAGAGGAGGATATAGCAATGGAGGATATAGGGTCTGAGGGATAATCCGACATTGAGGCGATGGAAGAAGTAGACCCAGACAAAGAAGAGTACGAAGATGACGGCCTTCCTATCTGGCGAAAGAACCGACGTCTTTCATCGTTCAAGGGGGAAGGTGTTCAAGCAGAGATGTATCTAAAGAAGATGAAAAAGAGTCAAGTATCAACCGATAAACTCATGATCTGTGAGCGACAGATATATCGATCTGACTTCGAACGCTTTGGAGTGGTTGAATGTTTCACACGATTGGGTTGGGAACAACACTTAAGCTTTAACAATGATGGGGTTGAAGACATCTATGTAATGCTATCTTGGAATGGATGTCAACTTTGAGGAAGGAGCCCAGACATTCCCCGCCATCTACCACCCAACTCATTGGGAAGGTAAATGGAAAAACAGTAAGCTTGTCATTCTTTAACTTAAATCGGATTACAAACTTTGACACAGGAACAGCCGATGGGACACCGTATACATATCCTTCTGATGCAATGCTAGCGTGCAAAGTAGCTAAAGAAGAAGTGTGGAGAAACATGATCCATGAAATGTTTGATGTTCCTGAAGGGATAAACGTTGCAAGATGGTCGCTTGATCGGGCAAATCTGAAACCACTTCCTAAGTTGTTGTTGATCTTTCTAAATCAAAATGTGTTACCTCGGTTAGGAGATAAGGCTAAAGTGCGGTTGTATGAAGTAATGGTCCTCCATGCACTAGTCACGGGAAAACCGGCCCTATCAGCACGACATTTAATCCTTTGGGGTATTTGGGAATCGCGAGAGAAGTCTGACAGGAAATCTATTCCACATTGCCGGTTGTTGGCTAAGTTCTTTAAAAAGCAAAATGTTCTACCAAGTCGAGCTACCAAAAAGAAGGTAATACATGTGCCCTTCAAGATAAGCAATTTGCCAATGGGATGGTCTTATGAGCGAGATGGTGACATGCATAAGTTAGTTGATAGGAAAAGTGGGAGATATCTTGAGGTGATAGATGGGATATCAGGTATGCGAGAGGGTGACACCTTACAGGAAGAAGGGAGGCATAGACAGACTCCAGTTAGAGAAGAAGTGGAAGAGGATGATAATCCTTATCAACAGAGGATGAGAATTGCAGTGGCACAAGCTCATCCTGTGGGGTTTACAAGGTGGGCGGAGCCAGACCAGAGGATGTTTGATCGACAAATAGAGGAAATAGAAAGAAACAGGTTGTACATGCAACATATGATGTATTCTCAAGAGTTCTACCGGAATCAGGATTACATGTACAATGAAGAAGTTCGCCACCGAAAAGACTATATGCACGGATTACCATGTACAGTGACACCTCCTCCTACAGACTGACAATCCCCGGATCTCATGCCCTTTAGTCAGACGCAGCAGGCTCCATTTTATCCGCAATCCACACCATCTGTGTGGTTGCCAACTACTACACCACCGACTGAGGGAACAAGTGGACCAAGCTCAAATCGGGCAGATGTATTCGACATGGGAGAGGTCAGAAAAGGATTCTTCGAGAGCATCTTTGGACAGCCATACCCAGGACCACCATCTAGTGGTTACTGATGCACTCGCTGATCCTACGATCAGGTCCATGTGCTTTTTCCCATTGAATAATTATGTTGAACTATTTGTTATGTTTTAATTAGTAGATGGTATGATTAAGTAGGAACAATTATTTGTTGTTTTTTATTTGGTGGTGTGTTAAGTGTGATGTTAGGGGAATGTGTTTAATTAGGATCTTGTATGGTGGTCATGGCGCATGTGTGGAAAATCAGCCTTGTAATTCCATTTTGGAAAAGGATGGAATGTGGATGATATCCTTGTTTCACCCTATAATTTCTAGAATATACATTGAGGACAATGTAAGGTCTAAGTGTGGGGATGGGGGAAAGAGTTAACATTAAAATGCCCCTAAGTGACTCATTGATACATGAAAGCTTAAATTTCTCAATGTAAATCGTGAAAGCATGTTAACCTATGAACAAGCAAGGGTCCTTAGTCATAGTCATCTTACTACAAAAGGAGTAATGTTGAAAATTGATTGGAATGCTAACTAGGGGAACTAGCTAGATAGTGAACTCTTTATGCATGCTGTCACATCCTTAACCTGTCTACCATCGTTTTTGTGAGGATTGAGCCTATGCATGAGTTTAGAACAACAGGTTATCTTCTCATTTTCCTTTCATGTGTGTTTACCAGAACAATTACATTATTCTAGAACTTGCATAAGTGATACGTTTCAAGATCATGAACCAAACTGTTGCACATAAATGATTAAGGCACTAGGATGAACCTTTGTTTTATTAGCCTTTTTTTTAGTTGTATTATCCTACCCTAAAATGAGCCCCTAGTTGCCACTTTGAGCCCCAACCTCTTCCTTTGTTAAACCCGAATCAACCCATTAGCCTTTTCAAACCTTTTTACTTGTTAAGCCCATGTGTGAAATCTGATAAGTATTGCTTGAATTTTAGATATAATATTGTTAGAAGCAGTAAAGTGTTTAGATATAATTAATATAAAATGAAAAAAAAACAAAAAGCAAAAAAAAAAAGAAAAGAAAAGAAATAAGGGGTCAAAATGACCACAAGATCAATGTCATGTTCAGTGATGATAATAATGTTGAATATGGGTCAAGCTTACCCAAATTCACTGTGTAGTGGTGATTTATTGTTTAGTATGTTCAACATTCTTATTTGGATTTCATCACCTTTAGCCACTCCAAATTCCTTATCCATACCTAAACCCTAAGCCTTACATTACAACCTTTCAAAGCCCTTTTGATGTGTGCATGGTTTCTGTTATATGAAGGAGTCACGATCATTATGCAAGCTTATGGTAATCATGAATTGTTCTTGGTTGAGAGTACTACACTGATATACTAGCACGCATTTTGCTAGACCAGATACTAAACCGAGAGGAGTGAAACTTGTGAGAGGTGTGATTACATGCATAAGGAAGACTAGAAAGCTTGTTCTGGTTGGTTAGATAGATCATATTTCAAACAAGCAATATCTGTACTTACAAAGCTATAACTTCATGAATGAAATTGTAAGTGGATATGACTTGGGACCTTAGTTAACAGAAGGTGAACACATGGCTGGATCGTATTTGTATAATGATAGTGTAATGTCATAAGTGAGTTTGCTTGGGGGCAAGCAAATGATAAGTGTGGGGATGTGATGCATTCATGACATGTATGTGTTTTAAGTAGCTAAATACATGCTTTTGATATATAATTATCATAGAATGCGATTACGGTGGACGATTGTGAATTACAGGTGCAGAATACGAAAGAAAGGAGAAAAAAGAAGAGATGTCCAAGAGAGGACGTAAGTTACGTCCTCTTGGACGTAGCTTACGTCGGTATCACAAGGAAGTCAATGAGGACGTAGGACAGAAGGATAGGACGTACAATTCAGAAGAGGATGTAAGTTACGTCCTATTGGACGTAACTTACGTCGTGTTAAGAAGGTTGACTAATTTTCCCGGGTTTTGACCATATTTAAAGGGGATTAATAATTTTTAAAACCCTAATTCGCATTGAGAGCAAGAGGGGACGAACTTAGACGATCCTTGAGGTCAATTCTACTTCTCCAACTCATTCCAATCCATCAAATCATGTTCCAATCCGATCTTGTTGCCGAATTCATGAAGATGCAGGGCTAAACGTTTCGTGATCTACCTCGGGTGATAGGTTTCTGTTTTTAGGTTTTCGTTTATGTTCAAATTGTGTTGGGATTAAACTTTAGAACCTGTTAAGTTCTTATTGAGTTTAACTTGTGTCTTGATTGTTTAAACAATTGTTTTAGTTAATCTTGATTTGAATTTCATATAATTAAGCGCAAGTTGTGTGATTGCAAGGTTTTGGTTATTAATTCAATTGACATGGTGTACTAAGACCCGTTAAGTCTTGGTTATCTCTGTCACTTAATCATTACACATATAGAATCCCCGTTAAGGATTTTCCACCAAGTTGAACTAAGCGATTACCAAGAACCGAACCTGAATCCCGGGGTGGATTACCCTTTTTCATAATAATCTTCTAATCAATTTTCATTAATTACAATTTGTTTCTTAATTAAGTTCTTAATCATTCCAAGATTTAATTTTTACAGCCAAAAGGCAATAGTTTAAGTAATTTGATAATTTCGTTAATTGTTTATTATAAATCAATTCACAATACAATGACCACTAATTCCACGAGGTTCGACAACCCTACTTACCCTAACTAGTTTAGGTGAATAGGAACACACATTTTAACATCTTATTTGATTGGTACTTCGACATCGATCAAGAACATGCACATAAACTCGGTTAGTATTGTTTCTAAATCTACATGTATTCATTATGATTTTACCTCTACTCCTCAAATAGTTGTAGTTAATAATAAGGAAGATGATGAAGAAGAAGAAAGTGACACAAGAGAACCAATCCTTCCCATTCAAGTTGGAAAATTTAAAATCAAGAGTGCACTTTTGGATTATGGAGCTAGTGTGAGCATCCTTTCTGGGAGCTTGTATGATCAATATGAGTTCGGTCCATTACATGAAAGTAACAAAATAATGATGCTTGTTGATTCAACATGGAAACAACCCCGAGGGATGGTTAAGGATGTGTTAATCAAGCTAGGAGAGTTTTACTACCCTGTAGACTTTATGGTGCTTGACTACACACCGGTAAGGACAAATGAACAACCAAAGGTAATTTTAGGTCTACCATTTCTGGCAATAGCCAAAACTTAAATCAATTGCCAAGATGGAATTATCGACATGACATTCAAAAATCGTCAGTTGTTCTTTAATGTGTTTTCAAAATCAATTACGTATGTATTTAACAATGATTGTTCTATATTAGATGCTACTAATGAGTGTGCTCCTTCTTATATTTCACATGTAAGCGAGGATATCACCAAGAAGAATGGTTTTGATCCTTACATGTTTGAGTTTGATAATGTGGAAAAGGAAGAGAATGTGAAGGTGGAGCCACCAAGGAATGTAAATCTGAGATGAAAGGTTAAGATGGGTAAACCACCGGATCATAAGAATTCAAGGATTGGCCAAAGTTTGAGTGAACAAAAGACACTATCAAGCCAAAAGAAGCATTTATATGAAAATAAATTTGGAGAAAAGCACTCAATACGACCACCATAAGTGGTCACATGTAAGGTCTGGCTAAAGACCTAAAACTTAGCGCTTGCGGGAGGCAACCCGAGAACTTTGTGGGTGTGTTCACTAGAAATCCTCACGAGACTACAACTCGTCCACTCAGGTATACCGAGGGGTTTAAAGGCTTGTTGCATATGCTAAATGCAACCGTGATTTCTACGAAAGTGAGTTTTACTTCTTTTATTGGTTTTTGTGTCCTTTGTTTTCTATTTTTTAGCAAGTTTAATCATACACAAGACGCAAGCACTCAAGTGTAGGGAGGCGCAATTCTCTTAGTAAAAGCTCTCACTAATGATCAGGTCTATGTACTCCTTCCTTATCTTACTTATTATTCATTAGCATTTTTATTCATGTTTTATAAGCATATATTGGGGACAATGTATCTTAAGTGTGAGGATAAGGGGAAGCATTGGAAGAATTGAATTGAAACAAACTTTTGAAAATTTTGAACCTTTTTTAAAATATAGAAAATAACTTCTTAAGTAAACTTAAGTGTACATGGAACTCAAAATTTTGCATACATGGCTAATTATTATTAGTTTGTGCAGTTATGGATCCTTTGGAATGTTTGTTTTGAAAATTGAGTAATGCACCCTAATCATGAATCTTCATAAAAGTAGGTGAAAGTACTAGGTGGTGTAACACACCGATTGCAGATAACATACATGCTTCACATTTTATGACCTTTTTCTATCATTTCCGTAAGAGTTGAGCCTAATTGAGAAACACTTAGTATACTATGAGTTACTTTCTTTATTTGCTTAAAGAGGGAATCCACGGTGTGCATCCGAGTTAGAACTCGTGTAATTGATACATATCAAGATCATAGACTAATGTGTGCATAAATATGATAAAGACATTAGGATTGAACCTCATACTAATAGGTGTGTATTTGTATCATTTTAATTATAAACCTCATACTTTTAAGTTTAAATAGATTATTTCTTTGTCGATTTTTGTATAGGTGTAGAGACAATTCTTAGAAGTGATGATTTAACAAAGGATTACAAAGATGCATAAAGAAGTTAATATATTAAGATCATAGTATTTTATGGCAGAAAGCCATGCAGACCTTATAATATAAGCATATATCTTGTAACAATTTAAACAATTATTAATTATAAGTTTGTTATAAATAAGGTCATTTTTTAAAGACATGTCACGTATAGATATTTAATGTTTAGGGAATGATTAAGATTGATTGGATCTATTGTTATGGTATGACTTATGAGTAATTTGTTGTCTGTCAAGCACTATGTGCAGTAATGTATGTAAGTAATAATGCTTATATGCATTTATGAATATATGCATTTATGCACATAAACATTTATTCACACATGCAAATTAGTTCTAATATACAATAATGTAACATAAAATCGACATTGATTCAAAAATATGAGTTAATGCTCAATTTAAATTGATCAGGGTGTAGTTCATACTTTATAATATTTTGATTCATGATTTTTGATAATTTGCTGACTATAAATTTGTAGGTGAAGCTGAATATAAAGAATTAGTTGCACATTTAGCATGCTCTTATCAGTTAACCTGGGTTTCATGCAACACCTCATAGTTGCTAGCTAGTTATCTAAGAAATATCTACTTGTTGAATGAAACAAGGAATATTAAGTAGGAACAGTTTTGAACATATATATGCATATGTGGATATATACTTTGCATGTACTTAATTTAAAATGTTTTATAGTAAATAGAAATAGGGTTGTTTCTTAATATTTATATATGTAGGCATAAAATCAAAACATGTGAAAAGAGTTTAATGAAGAAAAAAAATAGAAATTACTTAAATCTTCACACTATGAGCTTTCACATAAAATTTGATCTAACTAGAATTTATGAAAATTTGTTTAGTTTTCAAAAAAAATTTTAAAAATAATTGAGAAATAGTGTACATTTTATATGTTTTAATTAATATTAAGTATCACAAAATAATTTCAAAAATAACTTTTATCCTACTTTCTCTCACTGCTTGTTAATATAGATTTTTTTAATATATAATAAATGTTAGAAATTAATGTTTATGTTTGCTTTGCAATTGATTTTCAAAAAAGAAGCGATAAATTTAAAAAGAAGAAAGTGGGGTAATAAAATTTACGGTTATACCCTTTTAATTGATTCTACGATTAACAAAAATGAAATAAAATTACTTTTACCATGTCATTTCTATAACATTTAATCTATGGTGTAGATTGGTTTCTTTGATTGTTCATAAAAAAATGATTTTTATTTGAATAGATCCATATATATATATATATATATATATATATAATATATATATATATATATATATAGTTAAATTCATATAGTTGATCCATACATCAATGATACACTTCATCGGTGATTCCTCGGTAAAAATGTGTTGGTAACTCTTCAGTAAATTCTTTACGCACACCATGTTTTCTAACAAAGTATATATCAACAATGTATTTTTTCAATCAAAGATACATTCGTTGCTGAAAGCCCTATATTTTTCCATACCATATCCGCTCAACCCTCCTATATATCTCTCGTGCTTCATGGTCTAATGATTCAGTGTTTTAGTATTTCTAATTAAAATTAAAAAAGGTTAAAAAGTTTTCATTAATATATCGTTATCTAGCTTGTTTATACCATTGATTCAATCGGTACATATAAGCAAGAAACAAGAGAAAATATAGGAAACTATAACAACCACTCCTAATAATATAGAGAAAATTATGATAATGATAACCGAATATATGCATGAAAATAGAACCATTTCAATACTCCCCCTCAAGTTGGATTGTGGAGATAATGAACGCCCAACTTGTCTAAGTAATAATCGCAGTTGGTGAGAGCCAAGAGGTTTGGTAAGTAAATATGCAATTTGGAGTTTTGAATAAATATGCATGGGAACAACTTCTTCTGACTCAACTCGTTCGCATACGAAATAGCAATTCATTTCAACTTGCTTTGTCTATTCGTGAAACACAAGATCGTTGGCTGTATGTCGTGCTGCTTGGTTATCACAAAATAATTGAGTTGGAGATGATTGTAGAACATCTAACTCTCGAAGTAACCAATGAACCCATAATATTTCGCTGACTGTTGTTGCCATTGCCTTGTATTCAGCTTCGGCCAACAAGCGAGAAACCACTGATTGCTTCTTGGATTTCCAAGAAATAGGAGCCCCACCTAGTAGGAGTAAACATTGGGTTCGTGATTGTCTGCTAAAGGGACACCCGAGCCAATCTGTATCACAATAGGTTATGAGTTGCATGCCCCCTTTATTAGGTAGTAGCATCCCTTGACGTGGTGTCGTTTTCAAGTATCTTAAGACCCGATGAGCAGCTTCCAAATGATTCTTTCTAGGGTTCGCTACAAACTGGCTAAGCACATTCACTGAATAAGCTATGTCGGGTTGTGTTGCTTGTAAGTAAACTAACTGATTTGCATCAACTTTATCTTCTCCGTCACATTTGATAAGCTTTAAGTTTGGTTCCATTGGAAACGAGCTAGGATGTGAACCTTCAAAACTGCTATCTTTGAGAATGTCTAGGGTGTATTTCCGTTGACTGAGAACAAGTCCTTTTGATGTTCTAGCAACTTCTATGCCTAGAAAATACTTCAGGGGGCCAAGATTTTTGATGCTAAACTCACTATCTAGATGACACTTTGTATGTTTTATTGTCTTCAAGTTATTACCCATTATGACGGCATCATCACATATATTAAGGCTGCAACAAACACCTTCGATCCCTTGTAGAAGAACAAGGAATAGTCTGATTTTGATTGTGCGTATCCCAGATGAGTTAATCGAGCAGTGAACTTGTGGTACCAATTTCTCGATGCCTATTTCAAACCATAGATAGATTTCTTGAGTTTGCAAACTCGTGTGTCATTTTCACTTGCAAACCCGCTTGGTGTTTTCATATAAACTTCTTCCTCCAAGTCTCCATGTAAGAAGGTGTGACATCCGGCAATTTTTTTGTTATCAAATTCCATTACTTCCGTTAAGTCTTGCATACACGTGTCATGAGCACACACTAGTTGTCGTTGAACGTTGGTGACTTAATAACAATTATCTATGTTAAACAAATAATAATCTAATTAATAATGTTGATTATTAGTTGTGGTTATGTGATTTATGAATTTTAAGTATTATTTGTTTTGATAACGTGATTACGTGTAATATATATATATATATATATTTCCTGAGTTTATAATAGTTGAAAAATGTTTTTGATTATTATTTTTGATTAATAATACTTGTATATTTTGGTTAAAATTGTTAAAAAGCATTAAAAAGATTAACTTTTACAAAAAGTTAGTAAAAGAGGGTTAAAATGGTAACTCCTAATTATGTAAAGTTTGACAAAACCCAAACCCTAGCCCCCTTACACCTCACTTTTGGCCAAAACCCTTTCTCCCCACCCTCACTATTCGAATTTGATCAAGAACAAGCACCAAGCATTTATTTTGATTAGTTTCAAGAGGTAGCAAATGTTAATCATCATCTTTACATGTTTTAAGGTGAGTTTCTAACAAGATTTTCATAGTTTTGGTCCACATTAAAACCTAATTTAAAATTGATTAAGAAAAGTTTACATTGATGATTGTTTGATGATGAATGTTATTAGTTATGTTGTATGAATGTTGGGTTATGATTATGCAATAAATCCATGGTTTGACCATATAGTTCATACATTGCCTAAAGTAGAAACTTTTTCTTCATGAAATTCATGTTTTGATGATTGGTGTATGTTAGATAGATTGTTATGATTGCTATGAACTACATCAGGGATGTTATTGATGAATTTGGGATTGAAGTTGATGAAAATATGGATTTTGGATATTACTTTCCTGAAAGGGAAACTTTATTCATGTGAAACATGTGAATTTGTGATTTGGTCATGATTAGGATATTAGGAGCATGTTAGAGTGATCATGGATGATGTCTAATGTGTTAGATTATGATTGATAAATCTAAGAGAAAATCTAGTTGTTCTTGGAAAATGTGCAAGTATGGCATTTTGTAAAGTGGTGTGGCTTGTTCCTTTAATGGGTATTTTGAAACCATTGCCAACGAGAATATGGTTTGCAAAGCTATTATTGACATAAGAAGAAAGTGTACCTGTCGATATTGTCATATGGTTCGTTGCACCAGTGTCCATATACCACTGTTGATCGGGATTTAAAGTCATGGTATGTAAAGCTTGCTCAATGTTGGTTGGTGTGAAGTGTTGAGCTGTTGCATAGGCCTGTGGAGAAGGAGTAGGTCCAAGAATGCCTTGAGTAGGACGAGGTGATCTCATGGGTGTAGTAGGATACGGACACGGTGGTGTTTGCCATGCATAGGACTGCCAAAGGGGAGTGGGATTCCAAGTTTGAGACGGATAGTAGTTGTAATGGTTTAGAGAGTAGGTGCCTCGGCCACGGGACCATCCTCGGCCACGTCCGCGACCTCGGGACCCTCGGCCTCAGCCACGGCTGGAGTCAAATGGGGGCGATTTGTGTTGGTGTAGGAGGGGTCATAAGGCTGCTGGTGGGTGGTGGAGTTATCGGCTGAGGGGTGTAAGGTGGGGTTGTGGCGTTAGTGGTGGGGTTAAAAGTGGTGGTGTGTAGGGCAGTTTGAGGTGTAGAGTGGGATTGACGAGATTCTTCCATTATCAAACGTGAACGGGTATCGTAGAAATCGGGTAGTGGTTTGGTTTGTTGAAGGAGCATGGCAACACTATCAAACTTCTCATTTAACCCGGAAATCACCTGTAACACCAACTCTTGTTCTGTAACGGGGCTTTCAACGTTTGCCAATTGATCCGAAATCACCTTCAAGGCCTGACAATAAGCACCTACATTTGGAAAATCATGCACTTTAGTGTTAGAAAACTGATTACGAAGATAAAGAGCTCGGGTTGTCTTGTTGTCTTGAAAGAGCTTTTCTAGGGTTTCCCAAGTCTGTGCAGCAGCACAGTTTTTCTTGAGAATGGTCTCCAGGAGATCGCTGGAGATAGTAGCATAGATCCACCGTAAAACTATCGCATCCAGACGTGGCCAAAGTTCATCACGAGTTTTGGATGTAGAGGTGGTTGGTGTGGATGGGATGATGTGGTGTAGAACATCATAGGCCCGACAATGGATACGAAAGAAAGAGAAAGAGGCTAGGGTTTTTGGTGATCAGAGAATGCTCTGATACCATAATGGAATATGATCCTTGCCTCTTTCTCATTGATCAATCAAATATATAATTACAATATACACGATATTTACGTAACGAACCCTATACTATACATTGATAATAATCTAGTCTAATAATTGATCAATCATTGATGTGGTGCGGTTTTCAAAACACTTGAAACGTATGTAAATATTGGGAGCACTTATGTAATGGTGACCAAGTTGCCTTATAATTGTTGTGGAACCTAGATGTTCTCCAAATGGCTTCTTCATAGAAACACTCCTTTGAATATAATACTAATTAGCTTTACAACTAATATAATAAAAACGTATCAATGGTTTATGTTAATATTGAAAACGAATTCAAGAACTATGTCTTAATATCATTTTTGCACATGCAAATTATAATGATGGGTTCATGCATGCATACATGGAACTGGATGCTTATCAAAGGTACATGTACGCATTATGGAAAGAACATAGAGAATCTCCCAGCAGATCTACTTGAAATAAGAACATAAAAAGTAGGAGAATCTTCCCACACGAAAAAGAAACGTTTTACGTGGTCGTTCAGAAAAAAATCATAAGCATTAATTTAAGAGATAATTGACTATTGTAACTTTTATTTTTATTTTTGTTATTAGTTTGGATTTGTAGTTTAACTCATAGTTTAGTTTTTGGGTTCGGATTTGGTTTAATATATTTTTAATCTTATTTGGATTAGCGGTCTAGATATATTGTTACGATCTATATATAAACGATAGGGCTTTAATTAATGGTTTTCTTTTGTGTTATTCTCTCCTATTTAGATTTGACTCTAATATTAGGATAGGGTTATAGTAAAAAAAATTATCTAATTTAAAAAGTGATTTTGGATTTATTTTTATACTTTTTAGATTTATTATTTTTTTATTTGAAACTTTTCCTATATAGATTTATGTCTTTATGACATGTGTTATGATGAATCTATTGTTGAAGCTTCAAACATAGAGCTTACAACGACTTCGAGCGAACCCAACCTTTATTTGAGGTGATTGTTGTTGCTTTCGATGTCGAAGACACAACAGTCGGTACCACTAAGGACTCATTTGTTTGGCAAGGAAGGTGGCTAATTCCTTGGTCTTATGAGGCGCTTACACTAACTCAAGCAGGTACCAAATGAGACATCTTAGGCAGTAGAATCAAATGGTGTCGAGTGTTCGCTAGTTGAACCGTGTCAAGTAAACTCCCTATTTAGATCATTCCCTTCGTCAGCTCTTTGATCAGGATACTATTACCTAGGTTCCTAAACTTGGAATGGATAGCGGGGCATAGGTGGCAAGCGGTTATATGTATACGGTGATTTACTCGTAGACGCTTCTCCAGCTCTCGCAAGAATTGTTCCTATATAGATTTATGCTTTTATGACATGTGTTATGATGAATCTATTATATATATATATATATATATATATATATTATATATTATATATATATATTATATACATATTATATATATATTATATATATATAATAAAGAATTTAAGATATCACGTATCACAATATTATACTTTTTTATTTTATTTTTTTCGCCTCTCTTTTTCAATAAATGATCAAATATATACTAATAATATTATTTAAAACATTTCTAGATTAAAAATGGATATTGTAAAAATTAAAACCACATTGTCATTTATAAAAAACTATTTTAAAAAAAACTATGACACAAAAGTTCTCTCAAACAAAAATTAGAAAAACAAACTATATTAAAAAAAATAGTTTTGTAAGGATAATCTTTTAAAAATAAAATAAATTATCCAAGAAAAACAAAACGTTTTGAAAAGACAATCTAAAAAACAGTTTTATAAAATAAAAAGTTTAATTGATGTTATAGATATTTACTTGAAGTATTTACTTATAAGTAACTCAAACATATCTTATTAAAAATTATTTTATAACTTTTTTGAACGGTCAACGAATAATTTTTAAGCCCGGATAAGCCCATTAGCGAAATACCACCCACGTCCGCGAACACAAATAGCGCTGATGACCCGACTCGCCCACCATTCCAAAGGAAACCCACCACCCAAAGGACCATTGTGATAAAACCCTTAGCCCACTTAAAACATATATACCTAGTGAGACTCCAACCCATAACCTTCACTTTGGAAAGTCATGGGGTGTCTCCTATTAAACCATTTGATTTAGGACTCATTGGCATTTTATAACTATTAATATAATACTAGACTAGTTAGTGATAACTAAAAGACACTCTCATTTAGGCAATTTCAATTTTCTAAGCATGTGGGCAGTTTCAACTTTCTTGGTTGTTTGATTTTAAAGACTCATCGAGTAAGATCTTTCTCCAAAATTGACCGGGTAAGAGGAAACATATGTATGGGTCAGTGGTGTTAGACCGGGTCAGACGCGAATCAAACACCCTGACTGGCTAAAATGTCTGACCGGATTAGTAAGTCGGATATTTTAACCGGGTCAGAAGCAAATCAAACAGCCCTTTAGTTAATTTCAACATTCACTCAATCACTCAAAGAGTCAAAGTAGTATTATGCTAAGTGAGTGGTGAGTAGTTAGAGATTATTTTTAATATTATTTACTAAATAAGAAAGAAACATAAATACAAGATTAAAATTAATTAAAATGTAATGCCAGTTATTTCCCTTGAAACCAAATAAAGAAGAAAAAGAGAAAGAAAAGAAATAAAGTTCAAAGTCGAGGGACCAAACTTACCAAAACAGGAAAAACCTTGAATGAGTGGGGGTATAAGATGGGGAAGGCAGCCCACACCCTCCCCCACACTTGTGAAAATCGGCCATAGAGAGAAGAGAGGGAGAAAAGAGGGTTCAAGCTTCGGTTTTCTTGGTTTCGAGCGTGAAAGTTGAGGTGTAGCGGGTTGGATGAAGCTCTACTCGACGGGGTTGTTTGTATGAGTTCTTGGACCCCTCTTTTGCATATTTTCAACTGATTTGGGGCTGGAACACATAGTAAAACCCGTTTTTGAAGTGTGTGTGTGTTGAACTCGTATGTATGTGTTTGTGTGTGGTTCGTGTGGGGTTGGATTTCGGGCTTGGTTGTGCTTGAATAGTGTTGTGTATGTGTTTCTAAGGTTTAGGATGGTTGATTTGAGCTTAGAACAGATTTGAGAGGGTTTGGAGGCCGAAAAGTGCATATTAGGTTCGGGATGAACTGCATTCTGCATTAGCTAGGGCTATGCGACCGAATGGCATGTGACTGAGGTTCATTCACATGCGAGTCGTGCGACTGGGGTCCATAAGCATGTTATTTGTGCGACTAAGGTTTATTCGCATTGGAGTCATGCGACTGAGGTCCATACGCCTAGGTACTCATCCGCATTGTGTTCATTAGCCCATAGTGACCATCCGCATAGGTCCATTCACATAGGATCCATTCGCCTAGTGTTCATCCGCTTAAGTGTTCAGTTGCCTAGGAGGCCATGCGACTGAAGGGTGCCCATACGCCCAAATAGGGCTCGTGCGACCGAAAAAGCATAGTTTAACTTTCTGACTTTCGGGGAGATACGTAGAGGTAGGCTTTGACTTGGGAGGTTCCCCGGGGGTTCATGTAAGTTCACTTTCGAGGTCATAGGCATTATGATGGGCATGTATGATAATGTATGATAATGTATGTTATGTATGTATGATGGTGTCGTGTATGGTGATGTTGTATGTTTATGTTGTTGTTCCTTGCTTTGTATGATTGTCTTCTCGTGGCTTTACTTCGTATGTTAATGAATGAAATTAAAGTATTATATAATGTAAAGTGGAAGATAATGAAAGAGGAACATAATGAATGAATGCATACATTAATGAACGAAGGAAAGTAATGTAAGTCTTGCAAGCCTTGTATGTCGACACACGTCCCAATATAGGGTGTTAGTCCAATGGTGTGTGGGTTAGCTACCCCAGAAGGATGCACATCGGGGTCCGTCTTTATGACCGACCATTAGTATAGAACCTTTGTCGCTTACCCTAGATACTGTGGTCAGGATGTTGTGCGCCATGACGGAAGGTCTATGATAGACTTCGGCCCAGTATCCGCTTTATGCATGACGGTGGGTATAGCACATGACAATGGTATACCTGAATTTACCCCTAAATACTGTGGCCAGGCTGCTGTGCGCCATGACGGAAGGTCTATGATAGACTTCAGCCCAATATCCGCTTATGCATGACGGTGGGGTAAAGTTCATGGTTTTTGATGGAATGAAACGAAGTAATGATGAATGTATGAATGAAAGTAAGGAAGTAAGAATGAATGAGAATGAAAGTAATGAAAGTGAATGGTAATGACGTACGATGAATGAAAGAAGTATTAACGAATGAAGAAGATAATAATGATATTATCTATGTGTACGTATGATGTGTGATCACATGCAAAAGTAAAGAACGGTTTTAAGAGAAAGATAAAGTATGTTTTATTAAAACTATAACTCACTCAGCAACGCTGACTTTTATGTGTTTCCAGTTGGCAGGTAATGTTGCTGAGGATGGCACAGGGCGGCTACTCAGCTCTTTTGGATGGCATCCATTTGTATAATGCTTTTATGATGTAATGCAACATGTATTTAGTAACTTGATACCGATGTATTGTTTTGCAAAAGCTTTTATAATAAAATGAGATGTCTATTTTGATGATTTCACTGTAATGTTTTTCTTTAATTTAATGAAAATATATGTTTTATGTGCAATGATTGACCAACTGTAAGCGTCCGGGGAACGGGGTCTTACATAAAATTAATACACATTACATAAAAAAACTAATAACTTAAATTAAATAAAAAACTTAATTAATTAAAAAAAACTAGTACTCATCTTCATCTTCTTCATGTAAAACAAGCTCGTAAAAATGTGTAGCCTAATCTGCGTGATAGTTGTGATGTGTTTCTTAGTTGTATGTCTTTTCACGGTTAACTTGTTTTTATTTGCTCATCAAATTTTATAAAGTCGAATGGATATCATCCAACAAATCATATCCATTTGTCTTATAAATTCATATTATGAATGAAAGTAAGAAAGTAAGAATGAATGAGAATGAAAGTAATGAAAGTGAATGGTAATGACGTACGGTGAATGATAGAAGTATGAACGAATGATGAAGATAATAATGATATTATCTATGTGTACGTATGATGTGTGATCACATGCAAAAGTAAAGAACGGTTTAAGCGAAAGATAAATTGTGTTTTATTAAAACTAGAACTCACTCAGCAACGCTGACTTTTATGTGTTTCTAGTTGGCAGGTAATGTTGCTGAAGATGGCACGGAGCGGCTACTCAGCTCTTTTCGATGGCATCCATTTTTATAATGCTTTTGTTATGTAATGCAACATGTATTTTGTAACTTAATAACGATGTATTGTTTTGCAAAAGCTTTTATAATGAAATGAGATGTCTATTTTGATGATTTCAATGCAATGTTTTTCTTTAATTCAATGAAAATATATGTTTTATATGCAATGATTGACCAACTGTAAGCGTCCGGGGAACGGGGTCTTACAAGTGGTATAAGAGCCAAAGTTTAAGTGAAACGGGTAAATTTTCAAAATAAACCTAAACTTAAACTAAAAATGGGACGTAAAGGGAAAGGATACCAGTCTGAGTAGCTGCGTGCCTCAGGTATTTTCGTAACGTTAACCGGTATTATTTGCACATGTTATGTGGTTATGTGTTTTTTGTAGATTTAGATACTGATGTAGTTAGGATAGGTAATTCTTGGGGTATAAAGAGTAAAGTAAGTGGCTAATCACAACTGGCTACTGTAATTAGGGACTTACTATATTTGACATAAACTAAGTTATTCCCTTGAATGATCGTGTTGGTGTTTGAATCTTTCATTGTGTGTGTGATGGTCGGCGGTAGGTCTTCAAAAGCTTCACGTGGTGGAGGTCGTGGTGCTAAATCGCGACCCAAGAGGGAGACTGTCACACCCCAACCTTGACGCGGAAACGTCGAGGTGAGGGTTAAGATTGTTCACAGCCACATAACGCTATATTAAAATGTAAATATTATTATCATAAGTCTTGAAATGAAATACAATCATAAGTCTCAAACAAGTAATAAGTTCAAACATAACATAACATAATGTAAACTTTTTATTTCATTAACTAGGTCCAAGTCCTAGATTATAGCATGCTTCAAAAGGACCACTTTAAACTTGAGGTTGACCTGAAACATGATAAAAATAAGAGTCAACTAAAAATAGTTGGTGAGTTTCCAAGGTTTTCATACATAATAAGAAAAAGGTTACAAGTAGCAATTCATGTCATAGGTCATAAGCAAGTAAGGTTATAGAACACATATCGTTACAACCAAACCTCGACTTGATTACAAGTATAAAAGATTGGCTAAGTGTATTTGGTTCCCATGATGAACAAGCATACGTCATCAGGAGTCGGCAATACCTCGACTTTAGCACCAAATAGGCTTGTCAGGCCCAAAGATCTAAGACGTCGCCAGGCTAGCAATAGTTAATGATTGTAAACAAACTATGTATCTCATATAATCACTTACAATACACCAATAACCATGACAAAATAATAAGTTGAATTGCATGTGATTTACAAGTCTCAAATGTGTATAAGTGTATCATGTATAAGCTATCATGTTTCACCCCAAATTAGTGTGAAAATATGAAAAAAATGGCAAGGAAAACTCACTTGTCAAATAAGTATATAGTGAAGATTAATAAGAATAAAATATGTCGTTCCAAGATAAAACGTCACAAGGCACCTAAATATATAAATATTATAAGATTTAGGTTAATAATAAGATTAACGAGTTAACATGAACTAGAGTATTAGAATTTTGGGATTTTATAAAGTTAATATTATTATAAAAACCATTTATGAGATTTATAAATTTATTTTTAAGGAAATTGATCCTTTGTAAATAACTTGTGATTTTATTTATAAAATGATATTAAATTCTATAAATATCATGATAAATCCATAAACATAAGGTCTAATATTAATTTAATCTTTAAGTATAATAATCTACTTTTTATAAAAATATTTAATTATTACATTTGTAAATAATTTTATATTAAAATATTACAAAGTTTTACAAGAATAAATTTTAAGAAATAATTAGATGGCTTTAAAAATATTTAGGGTTTATAAAATTCATTTATAATTATTATAAATTTTCTATAATTAATTTTAAGCCAAAAAGGCTTTAAAAAAATTACATGAGGTGCCCGGTTCGAACCCGTGACCTCATGTATGGGGAACAATGTCTTAACCAGTGAACCAGGCTTCCAGCCGCGGTTATAACCTGGTTTTAAATCTTAAGAACCATTGCGAAAGAAAACCCCAATTCTCATATAAACCCTAGAATGTTTACCCCAATCGAACCCCATTTGTTAATGTAAACGTGTGCAATCATAGGGCTTTTGTTCCCCTTGTTTAATCGAGCATATACATGTATCTAATTACCCGGTTACGTTTGAATTGAAGGTTGCCACAACAATGAACAAGTCGCGGTCGAGAATCGAATTCGATGGATATGCAAATGATGATGGAAACCAAATTAAACTCGTGGACAGCTTCGAGAGTTGGTCTTGATGCAAAGCCCTATGTCAATTTCAACAATTGAAGCTCGGAAGATGATGAACACGTTCGTTGCAGGTCACGACGAAGATGTGTTTGATTTGATTTTGGTGATTTTGAGCGTTTCAGGAGAAATTGGCAATGAGAATAGACTAGAGAAGTTAAATGATTGTGTATGTTCGATTAATTGGATTATTATGAGATTTTAATTGCCAAACGGTTGTGAACTTGATTCGTCGGTTACCAAGTTAAATCGACACCCATAACCGGCTTAAACACGAATTAATGTGCATTAACGGGGTCGAGTTTTGCTCGGTAACCGATTGGTAACGATTTGGGATCAAATTCGGGTGGTTTTAGTCGGTTTAGAGTCCCGCCGGACTTGGCCGGAGTCCGGCCGGCGAGATCACCGGAAAAACGGGGGAGAAAGGGGGAAAAGGTTTGAGTTTTCATTATTTACACAAATGGTCCCTCTAGTTATTATTTACCATTTTATGTATAAACCTATTAATTAAAGTTTCAAATTTTGCAATTAAACCCCCAAACTTTAACTGCTTAAAGTTTTAAACATTGTTAAGTTTAGTAACTATACAATTTATTTTATTTATTATTATTAATGTTATTATTGTTATTATTCTATTATTATTACCAAAGTTGTTATTATTATTATTATTATTATTATAATAATGTATTATTGTTTCTTTTATTAATAATAAAATTATTATTATTTACTATTTATATTTTTAACTTTCATACATAAAAACTCAATGAATAAGCACAATCAACACATGAGTTTCAAAATTGCCAATAAAACCCTTGTAAGAGTAAACGAAGTTAACCTTTAGTTAACAAAAATATGAGATGTTACAGTCTCCCCAACTTAAAAGAATTTCGTCCCGAAATTAAAAGAAATGAAACTATACTAATAAGAATGGGTATCTCTCTTCATGTGCTCCTCACGTTCCCAAGTAAATTCAGCGCCACGTTTATTTTCCCAACGAACCTTGACAATTGGGTGTGTGGTTCTATCTTCTTCATTATACGATCCATGATTTCAACAGGTTCTCGACGAAATGCAAGGACTCGTCGATCTGAATATCTTCCAACGGAACATACAGACTTTCGTCGGCCAAGCACTTTCTCAAATTTGAGACGTGAAATACAGGATGAACTCCACTAAGGTCGGAAGGTAGCTCCAGTTTATAAGCCACTTTCCCAATCCTTCTCAGGATTTTGAAAGGTCCTACAAACCTTGGAGCCAGTTTGCCCTTCTTCCAAAGCGAACCACACCTTTCCATGGTGAAACCTTAAGAAGAACCATCTCCCCAACTTGGAATTCCAATGGCTTACGTCGTTTGTCGGCATAGCTCTTTTGTCGACTTCTCGCCACTTCAAGGTTCTTGCGAATAATAGAAACTTATCGGTCGTCTCTTGTATAAGTTCAGGACTAGTGATGAAGTTTTCACCAATGGTCCAACAGATCTTCAAACGATGCCTTCTTCCAAAGCGAACCACACTTTCCATGGTGAAACTTAAGAAGAAATATCTCCCAACTTGGAATTCCAATGGCTTACGTCGTTTGTCGGCATAGCTCTTTTGTCGACTTCTCGCCACTTCAAGGTTCTTACGAATAATAGAAACCTTATCGGTCGTCTCTTGTATAAGTTCAGGACTAGTGATGAAGTTTTCACCAATGTCGGTCCAACAGATCGGTGAACGACATTTTCGACCATAAGTGCTTCAAACATGCCATCTTGATACTCGAGTGGTAACTATTGTTATACGAAAATTCCGCGAGCGGTAGATGCGTATCCCAATCACCACCAAAGTCAAGAACACAAGGCGTAGCAAATCCTCCAAGGTTTGGATCTTTCGCTCGGTTTGACCATCAGTTTGAGGATGGTAAGCCGTGCTTAGGTCAATTGTGTACCCAAGAGTTCTTGCATAGACGACCAAAAATGCGAAGTGAAACGAGCGTCTCGGTCGGATATGATGTGCAGAGGTACCCCATGACGACTTACAATCTCATCAACGTATATGCACTAACCTTGATGTCTTGTAAGTGTCACGTATAGGTATAAAATGTGCCGATTTGGTTAATCGGTCAACGATCACCCATATGCTATCATGTCTCTTCGAGAGGTTCGGGGTAGCTTGGTTATGAAGTCCATGGATATGTGTTCCCACTTCCACATAGGGATCTCGGGTTGCTCAAGTAATCCACTCGGACGTTGATGTTCGGCTTTGACCTTCGTACACGTGAGGCACTTAGCTACATATGTCGCTATATCTTTCTTCATTCCAGGCCACCAATATTGACCACGTAGGTCCATGTACATCTTATCGGAACCAGGATGAATAGAATAACGAGTTTGATGAGCCTCATTCATGATAAAGGTTCGAAGGTTATCGCGATTTGGAATCCAAATCGATTTGCGAAGTACATCAACCATTGGGTTTCGTTTCCAATTGGGTTAGAAGATTATGCTCCAATTCATCCTTCATTCTTCCTTCTCGTTGAACCATTTGTTGAGCCTCCAGGATGCTAGACTCGATGTCACTATCTATTCTCAGGTTTTGTAGCAATACGGTGGTCTCGTTGACATCTAGTCGGATCTCAGTATCGAACTCACCCAAGTGTCAAACCATTGACGTCGATCGCGAATTTCTTGAAATGAGATCATCTTGTTGTGAATCTTTCGGCTTAGTGCATCGGCTACAACGTTTGCTTTACCAGGATGGTAACGAATGTCACAATCATAGTCACTAATCAACTCCACCCAACGACGTTGTCTCATGTTGAGGTCTTTTTGATTGAAAACGTGTTGAAGGCTTTTGTGATCGGTGTAGACTATACATTGCGTACTATACAGGTAGTGCCTCCAAATCTTCAAAGCGAATACAACAGCACCAAGCTCGAGATCATGAGTTGTATAATTCACCTCGTGAACCTTCAATTGTCTCGATGCATAAGCTATGACCTTCCCTCGTTGCATGAGAACACAACCAAGGCCTTGTTTAGATGCATCACAATACACGGTGAAATCGTCGTTTCCATCGGGTAGGGTCAAGATAGGAGCATTGCACAACTTATGCTTTAACGCTTCAAAAGCTTCTTCTTGCTCGGAACCCCACTCGAATGGTTTATTCTTTTGTGTCAAAGTAGTGAGCGGTTTCGCGATCCTCGAGAAATTGGCAATGAATCGCCGATAATAACCAGCAAGACCAAGAAAAGAACGAACTTCGGTAGGAGTTGTAGGAACACACCAATTCTTCACAGCTTCCACCTTTGCAGGATCAACGTGAATTCCTTGGCTATTCACCACATGTCCTAGAAATTGAACTTCCTCGAGCCAGAATCACACTTCGAGAACTTTGCGTACAATTGCTCTTTCTTTAACAACTCAAGAACCAATCTCAAATGCAGTTCATGATCGGTGTTGGACTTGGAATAGATAAGTATGTCATCAATGAAGACGATCACAAACTTGTCTAGATAAGGCTTGCATACTCGGTTCATGAGATCCATGAAGACAGCAAGAGCATTGGTTAAACCAAAAGGCATCACCATAAACTCATAGTGCCATAACGAGTACGGAAAGCGGTCTTTGGGATATCATCATCATGGACTCGCAATTGATGATAACCAGAACGTAAATCGATCTTCGAGAAAATAGCAGCTCCTTGAAGTTGATCGAACAAGTCATCGATGCGAGGAAAAGGATAACGATTCTTGATGGTAAGCTTGTTAAGCTCACGATAATCGATGCACATACGAAACGATCCATCTTTCTTCTTCACAAAAAGAACAGGTGCACCCCAAGGCGAAGAACTAGGACGGATGAAGCCTTTCTTGGACAGCTCTTGAAGTTGACTAGAGAGTTCTTGCATTTCCGATGGTGCAAGCCGATATGGTGACTTAGCCACGGGGTTTGCTCTCAGTATCAAGTCGATTTTAAACTCAACCTCACGCACGGGAGGTAAACCACTAAGGTCATCGGGAAATACTTCAGGAAAGTCTCATACGATAGGGACATCCTTAAATTCTTTCCCTTTGACTTTCGTGTTGACCACATAAGCCAAGAAAGCCATATACTTCTTGCTTAAGCATTTTCGGGCTTGAGTGCAAGACATGAGTTTAAGTTCTTTGGAAGATTTTTCACCGAACACCTTCAAAGTATCACCAGAAGGTAACGATATACGGATGCACTTCTCGAAACAAATGATCTCGGCATGGTGCTTGGCTAACCAATCCATACCAATGATGACGTCGAAGCTTCCAAGTTTCATAGGGATAAGATCGATAAGAAAATCATGCGTGTCAAGACTTAAGATGCAATCCGAATAATGACGTCAACGGTGATCGGTTCCCCATCGGCAACTTCAACGGTGAGGGGTCTTTCTAGTCTCGTATGTGGTTAGCAAGTATGGGTTCAAACTCTAATGAAACAAAACTTTTATCGGCTCCAGAATCAAATAGGACATAGGCATAAGTTTTGTTAATAAGGAACATACCTGGTCAATTTTTAAGTATTGAACGATTAGGTATAGTATGAAGAGAAACGGATCACAAAAGTTAAAGGTGAGTTGACATACCATTCACCACATCGTTGTTTGCTTGTGCTTGGTTGGCGTTGATGTTGAAAGCACGTCCTCGGGCTTGTGGAACATTACCCACAAGACGAGGGCATTGTGGGCGAAAATGACCAGGTTCCCACAGTTGTAGCAAACACGGTTTGTGACCACAGCGGCATTGTTAGGTGCACGGTGGCAAGTCGCCACCAAATGACCATATTTACCGCATAAGGTGCAGATGCGGCATGGTTGATTCCCCGGATGATGATACCTACACGTGTTGCACATAGGCTGAGGACCAGCATAAGCCCTAGCCCCAGGCACTTGTGCCACAGGTGTAGCCGCAGGTACAAGTTGTCTTTGGGGTTGTTTGGGTGCAGCCACAGCATAGTTACGCGCCGGTGTGAACTTGCGCTTCTGTTGTTGTTGTTGTTGTAAGACGGTTCAGCTTAGTCTCCTTAACAGCCTCGGTAGCCGTCTTCTCTACCTTCTTTGCACCCTTCACAGACATGGTGCCCGCTCGTATATGGTTCTGGTGAGTTGAGCGGTGATAGTAATGGCTTCTTCCAAGGTTGTGGGTCGGCTACCCACCACAGCATCTTGAATTTGGGGTGGTACACCCTTAATGAACTTCTCGATGTTGCGGGGAACAGTGTCGACCATATGGGGCAGCAGTATACTCAACTCATGATGCCTAGTTGAGTAGGCCAAATGATCACCATCATTTTGTTTCAAATTCCAAAACTCTTCTTCCAACTTTTGCAATTCACTTCTTGGGCAGAACTTCGCGATGGCGATGTTCTTGAACTCTTCCCAGGTAAGTGCTAGCACAGCTTCAGGACCACGGTTTCTCTTCTCGCTATTCCACCAGGTAAGAGCCCTTTGTTGGAGCATACTAGTGGCATAACGAACCTTGAGTGCATCGGGACACTCACAATTGATAAAGGTATTCTCCATGCTTTCGAACCACTCAAGAAGACCAGTGGCTCCTTCCTTGCCACTAAAACTAGTGGGCTTGCAAGAGCTAAAGTGTTTGAAAGTGCAAGTTTGATTATTCCCGGTTGATTGTTCCCGTTTTGGTTGTTGCTATTCTCTCCATGACCATTTCCATTGTTGCTAGCGTTGGTCATTAAGGTGCTATTAAGTTCAGCAACCATGGTCGGGATGACAGCAGCCATTTGTCGAGCAATCATGGCGGCTAACTTACGATCGGAACTTCCACGCTTTCCATGATGACGAGACATGCTGGAATATACAAATGAGTTAGATATGAGAATTGGAATAACAAGGATTAATGTTCAACAAGGATAAGGCAAAAAGTTGTAAGGCACATGGAATGGTTCCATTTGGTAACGCATTACCATTTGGAAACGTTGACACGTCAAGGTAAGTTGACCCACTCGCCTTAAAAATTGTGTATGTTGACCATTTTTATCACTCATCCCAGAAATCCCCAGGTAAGCATAACTAGTCCCGTAGGATTTATGCGATATGCTTGCCTTAGCCCGAGGGCCTTTTGCCAGGAAATCCAGAATACAGGTGTCCATGTGTCACACAAATTTCTTAGGTTCATAAATCAAAACCTTGATGAGATTTAACATAGATTAGACATAAGTCTAAGGACCCAAGCCATAAGCATAAATATACAATTCCACGTGTGTCGAGAATAAGATTAGGAAGTTTCATTTGTCGGGGAGAGTCAAGTGTCAAAGGTAAGTTTAGGGAGACAAATAACAAAGTTTAAACAATTACAAGGCAAACCTATGCTAAGGCATCATGTTGCACATAAGTAAGGTATAGCATTATGTAGCATGTAACAATATATATATTTCCAAGAATATAAATATTACCCTATGAGGTTCATGCATAAGCTATAGTCTAGGTCACCATTTCTAATAACCTAGATCCCTATAGTTATGGGCTCTGATACCAATCTGTCACACCCCAACCTTGACGGCGGAAACGTCGAGATGTGAGGGTTAAGATTGTTCACAGCCACATAACGCTATATAAAATGTAAATATATTATCATAAGTCTTGAAATGAAATACAATCATAAGTCTCAAACAAGTAATAAGTTCAAACATAACATAACATAATGTAAACTTTTTATTTCATTAACTAGGTCCAAGTCCTAGATTATAGCATGCTTCAAAAGGATCACTTTAAACTTGAGGTTGACCTGAAACATGATAAAAATAAGAGTCAACTAAAAATAGTTGGTGAGTTTCCAAGGTTTTCATACATAATATGAAAAAGGTTACAAGTAGCAATTCATGTCATAGGTCATAAGCAAGTAAGGTTATAGAACACATATCGTTACAACCAAACCTCGACTTGATTACAAGTATAAAAGATTGGCTAAGTGTATTTGGTTCCCATGATGAACAAGCATACGTCATCAGGAGTCGGCAATACCTCGACTTTAGCACCAAATAGGCTTGTCAGGCCCAAAGATCTAAGACGTCGCCAGGCTAGCAATAGTTAATGATTGTAAACAAACTATGTATCTCATATAATCACTTACAATACACCAATAACCATGACAAAATAATAAGTTGAATTGCATGTGATTTACAAGTCTCAAATGTGTATAAGTGTATCATGTATAAGCTATCATGTTTCACCCCAAATTAGTGTGAAAATATGAAAAAAAAAGGGCAAGGAAAACTCACTTGTCAAATAAGTATATAATGAAGATTAATAAGAATAAAATATGCCGTTCCAAGATAAAACGTCACAAGGCACCTAAATATATAAATATTATAAGATTAGGTTAATAATAAGATTAACGAGTTAACATGAACTAGAGTATTAGAATTTTGGGATTTTTATAAAGTTAATAAATTATTATAAAAATACCATTTATGAGATTTATAAATTTATTTTTAAGGAAATTGATCCTTTGTAAATAACTTGTGATTTTATTTAAAATGATATTTAAATTCTATAAATATCATGATAAATCCATAAACATAAGGTCTAATATTAATTTAATGTCTTTAGTATAATAATCTACTTTTTATAAATATTTAATTATTACATTTGTAAATATTTTATATTAAAATATTACAAAGTTTTACAAGAATAAATTTTAAGAAATAATTAGATGGCTTTAAAAATATTTAGGGTTTATAAAATTCATTTTTATAATTATTATAAATTTTCTATAATTAATTTTAAGCCAAAAAGGCTTTAAAAAAATTACATGAGGTGCCCGGGTTCGAACCCGTGACCTCATGTATGGGGAACAATGTCTTAACCAGTGAACCAGGCCAGCCGCGGTTATAACCTGGTTTTAAATCTTAAGAACCATTGCGAAAGAAAACCCCAATTCTCATATAAACCCTAGAATTTGTTTACCCCAAATCGAACCCCAATTTGTTAATGTAAACGTGTGCAATCATAGGGCTTTTGTTCCCCTTGTTTAATCGAGCATATACATGTATCTAATTACCCGGTTACGTTTGAATTGAAGGTTGCCACAACAATGAACAAGTCGCGGTCGAGAATCGAATTCGATGGATATGCAAATGATGATGGAAACCAAATTAAACTCGTGGACAGCTTCGAGAGTTGGTCTTGATGCAAAGCCCTATGTCAATTTCAACAATTGAAGCTCGGAAGATGATGAACACGTTCGTTGCAGGTCACGACGAAGATGATGTTTGATTTTGGTGATTTTGAGCGTTTCAGGAGAAATTGGCAATGAGAATAGACTAGAGATAGTTAATGATTGTGTATGTTCGATTAATTGGATTATTATGAGATTTTAATTGCCAAACGGTTGTGAACTTGATTTCGTCGGTTACCAAATTAAATCGACACCCATAACCGGCTTAAACACGAATTAATGTGCATTAACGGGGTCGAGTTTTGCTCGGTAACCGATTGGTAACGATTTGGGATCAAATTCGGGTGGTTTTAGTCGGTTTAGAGTCCCGCCGGACTTGGCCGGAGTCCGGCGGCGAGATCACCGGAAAAACGGGGGAGAAAGGGGGAAAAGGTTTGAGTTTTTATTTACACAAATGGTCCCTCTAGTTTATTATTTACCATTTTATGTATAAACCTATTAATTAAAGTTTCAAATTTTGCAATTAAACCCCCAAACTTTAACTGCTTAAAGTTTTAAACATTGTTAAGTTTAGTAACTATACAATTTATTTTATTTATTTTTAATGTTATTATGTTATTATTATTCTATTATTATTACCAAAGTTGTTATTATTATTATTATTATTATTATAATAATGTATTATTGTTTCTTTTATTAATAATAAAATTATTATTATTTACTATTTATATTTTTAACTTTCATACATAAAAACTCAATGAATAAGCACAATCAACACATGAGTTTCAAAATTGCCAATAAAACCCTTGTAAGAGTAAACGAAGTTAACCTTTAGTTAACAAAAATATGAGATGTTACAGTCTCCCCAACTTAAAAGAATTTCGTCCCGAAATTAAAAGAAATGAAACTATACTAATAAGAATGGTATCTCTCATCATGCTCCTCACGTTCCCAAGTAAATCAGCGTCACGTTTATTTTCCCAACGAACCTTGACAATTGGGGTTGTCGTGGTTCTATCTTCTTCATTATACGATCCATGATTTCAACAGGTTTCTCGACGAAATGCAAGGACTCGTCGATATGAATATCTTCCAACGAACATACAGACTTTCGTCGGCCAAGCACTTTCTCAAATTTGAGACGTGTGAAATACAGGATGAACTCCACTAAGGTCGGAAGGTAGCTCAGTTTATAAGCCACTTTCCCAATCCTTCTCAGGATTTTGAAAGGTCCTACAAACTTGGAGCCAGTTTGCCCTTCTTTCCAAAGCGAACCACACCTTTCCATGGTGAAACCTTAAGAAGAACCATCTCCCCAACTTGAATTCCAATGGCTTACGTCGTTTGTCGGCATAGCTCTTTTGTCGACTTCTCGCCACTTCAAGGTTCTTGCGAATAATAGAAACTTATCGGCGTCTCTTGTATAAGTTCAGGACTAGTGATGAAGTTTTCACCAATGTCGTCCAACAGATCTTCAACGATGCCTTCTTTCCAAGCGAACCACACCTTTCCATGGGAAACCTTAAGAAGAACTATCTCCCCAACTTGGAATTCCAATGGCTTACGTCGTTTGTCGGCATAGCTCTTTTGTCGACTTCTCGCCACTTCAAGGTTCTTACGAATAATAGAAACCTTATCGTCGTCCTTGTTAAGTTCAGGATAGTGATGAATTTTCACCATGTCGGTCCAACAGATCGGTGAACGACATTTTCGACCATAAAGTGCTTCAAACATGCCATCTTGATACTCGAGTGGTAACTATTGTTATACGAAAATTCCGCGAGCGTAGATGCGTATCCCAATCACCACCAAGTCAAGAACACAAAGGCGTAGCAAATCCTCAAGGTTTGGATCTTTCGCTCGGTTTGACCATCAGTTTGAGGATGTAAGCCGTGCTTAGGTCCAATTGTGTACCCAAGAGTTCTTGCATAGACGACCAAAAATGCGAAGTGAAACGAGCGTCTCGGTCGGATATGATGTGCAGAGGTACCCCATGACGACTTACAATCTCATCAACGTATATGCGAGCTAACCTTGATGTCTTGTAAGTGTCACGTATAGGTATAAAATGTGCCGATTTGGTTAATCGGTC
Source organism: Flaveria trinervia (assembly GCA_025506515.1). Classification (NCBI taxonomy): domain Eukaryota; kingdom Viridiplantae; phylum Streptophyta; class Magnoliopsida; order Asterales; family Asteraceae; genus Flaveria; species Flaveria trinervia. The sequence goes on from CM046453.1 coordinate 73,871,367, forward strand.
AACGATCACCCATATGCTATCATGTCTCGAGAGGTTCGGGGTAGCTTGGTTATGAAGTCCATGGATATGTGTTCCCACTTCCACATAGGGATCTCGGGTTGCTCAAGTAATCCACTCGGACGTTGATGTTCGGCTTTGACCTTCGTACACGTGAGGCACTTAGCTACATATGTCGCTATATCTTTCTTCATTCCAGGCCACCAATATTGACCACGTAGGTCCATGTACATCTTATCGGAACCAGGTGAATAGAATAACGAGTTTGATGAGCCTCATTCGTGATAAAGGTTCGAAGGTTATCGCGATTTGGAATCCAAATTCGATTTGCGAAGTACATCAACCCATTGGGTTTCGTTTCCAATTGGGTTAGAAGATTATGCTCCAATTATTTCATTCTCTCCTTCTCGTTGAACCATTTGTTGAGCCTCCAGGATGCTAGACTCGATGTCACTATCTATTCTCAGGTTTTGTAGCAATACGGTGGTCTCGTTGACATCTAGTCGGATCTCAGTATCGAACTCACCCAAAGTGTCAAACCATTGACGTCGATCGCGAATTTCTTGAAATGAGATCATCTTGTTGTGAATCTTTCGGCTTAGTGCATCGGCTACAACGTTTGCTTTACCAGGATGGTAACGAATGTCACAATCATAGTCACTAATCAACTCCACCCAACGACGTTGTCTCATGTTGAGTCTTTTGATTGAAAACGTGTTGAAGGCTTTTGTGATCGGTGTAGACTATACATTGCGTACTATACAGGTAGTGCCTCCAAATCTTCAAAGCGAATACAACAGCACCAAGCTCGAGATCATGAGTTGTATATTCACCTCGTGAACCTTCAATTGTCTCGATGCAAGCTATGACCTTCCCTCGTTGCATGAGAACACAACCAAGGCCTTGTTTAGATGCATCACAATACACGGTGAAATCGTCGTTTCCATCGGGTAGGGTCAAGATAGGAGCATTGCACAACTTATGCTTTAACGCTTCAAAAGCTTCTTTCTGCTCGGAACCCCACTCGAATGGTTTATTCTTTTGTGTCAAAGTAGTGAGCGGTTTCGCGATCCTCGAGAAATTGGCAATGAATCGCCGATATAACCAGCAAGACCAAGAAAAGAACGAACTTCGGTAGGAGTTGTAGGAACACACCAATTCTTCACAGCTTCCACCTTTGCAGGATCAACGTGAATTCCTTGGCTATTCACCACATGTCCTAGAAATTGAACTTCCTCGAGCCAGAAATCACACTTCGAGAACTTTGCGTACAATTGCTCTTTCTTTAACAACTCAAGAACCAATCTCAAATGCAGTTCATGATCGGTGTTGGACTTGGAATAGATAAGTATGTCATCAATGAAGACGATCACAAACTTGTCTAGATAAGGCTTGCATACTCGGTCATGAGATCCATGAAGACAGCAAGAGCATTGGTTAAACCAAAAGGCATCACCATAAACTCATAGTTCATAACGAGTACGGAAAGCGGTCTTTGGGATATCATCATCATGGACTCGCAATTGATGATAACCAGAACGTAAATCGATCTTCGAGAAAATAGCAGCTCCTTGAAGTTGATCGAACAAGTCATCGATGCGAGGAAGAGGATAACGATCTTGATGGTAAGCTTGTTAAGCTCACGATAATCGATGCACATACGAAACGATCCATCTTTCTCTTCACAAAAAGAACAGGTGCACCCCAAGGCGAAGAACTAGGACGGATGAAGCTTTCTCGGACAGCTTCTTAAGTTGACTAGAGAGTTCTTGCATTTCCGATGGTGCAAGCCGATATGGTGACTTAGCCACGGGGTTTGCTCCCGGTATCAAGTCGATTTTAAACTCACCTCACGCACGGGAGGTAAACCACTAAGGTCATCGGGAAATACTTCAGGAAGTCTCTACGATAGGGACATCCTTAAATTCTTTCCTTTGACTTTCGTGTTGACCACATAAGCCAGAAAGCCTATACTTCTTGCTTAAGCATTTTCGGGCTTGAGTGCAAGACATGAGTTTAAGTTCTTTGGAAGATTTTTCACCGAACACCTTCAAAGTATCACCAGAGGTAACGATATACGGATGCACTTCTCGAAACAAATGATCTCGGCATGGTGCTTGGCTAACAATCCATACCAATGATGACGTCGAAGCTTCCAAGTTTCATAGGGATAAGATCGATAAGAAAATCATGCGTGTCAAGACTTAAGATGCAATCCCGAATAATGACGTCAACGGTGATCGGTTCCCCTCGGCAACTTCAACGGTGAGGGGTCTTCTAGTCTCGTATGTGGTTTAGCAAGTATGGGTTCAAACTCTAATGAAAACAAACTTTTATCGGCTCCAGAATCAAATAGGACATAGGCATAAGTTTTGTTAATAAGGAACATACCTGGTCAATTTTTAAGATATTGAACGATTTAGGTAAGTATAAGAGAAAAGAAAGGATCACAAAAGTTAAAGGTGAGTTGACATACCATTCACCACATCGTTGTTTGCTTGTGCTTGGTTGGCGTTGATGTTGAAAGCACGTCCTCGGGCTTGTGGAACATTACCACAAGACGAGGGCATTGTGGGCGAAAATGACCAGGTTCCCACAGTTGTAGCAAACACGGTTTGTGACCACAGCGGCATTGTTAGGTGCACGGTGGAAGTCGCCACCAAATGACCATATTTACCGCATAAGGTGCAGATGCGGCATGGTTGATTCCCCGGATGATGATACCTACACGTGTTGCACATAGGCTGAGGACCAGCATAAGCCCTAGCCCCAGGCACTTGTGCCACAGGTGTAGCCGCAGGTACAAGTTGTCTTTGGGGTTGTTTGGGTGCAGCCACAGCATAGTTACGCGCGGTGTGAACTTGCGCTTCTTGTTGGTTGTTGTTGTAAGACGGTTCAGCTTTAGTCTCCTTAACAGCCTCGGTAGCCGTCTTCTCTACCTTCTTTGCACCCTTCACAGACATGGTGCCCGCTCGTATATGGTTCTGGTGAGTTGAGCGGTGATAGTAATGGCTTCTTCCAAGGTTGTGGGTCGGCTACCCACCACAGCATCTTGAATTTGGGGTGGTACACCCTTAATGAACTTCTCGATGTTGCGGGGAACAGTGTCGACCATATGGGGCAGCAGTATACTCAACTCATGATGCCTAGTTGAGTAGGCCAAATGATCACCATCATTTTGTTTCAAATTCCAAAACTCTTCTTCCAACTTTTGCAATTCACTTCTGGGCAGAACTTCGCGATGGCGATGTTCTTGAACTCTTCCCAGGTAAGTGCTAGCACACTTCAGGACCACGTTTCTCTTTCTCATATTCCACCAGGTAAGAGCCCTTTGTTGGAGCATACTAGTGGCATAACGAACCTTGAGTGCATCGGGACACTCACAATTGATAAAGGTATTCTCCATGCTTTCGAACCACTCAAGAAGACCAGGCTCCTTCCTTGCCACTAAAACTAGTGGGCTTGCAAGAGCTAAAGTGTTTGAAAGTGCAAGTTTGATTATTCCCGTGTTGATTGTTCCCGTTTTGGTTGTTGCTATTCTCTCCATGACCATTTCCATTGTTGCTAGCGTTGGTCATTAAGGTGCTATTAAGTTCAGCAACCATGGTCGGGATGACAGCAGCCATTTGTCGAGCAATCATGGCGGCTAACTTACGATCGGACTTCCACGCTTTCCATGATGACGAGACATGCTGGAATATACAAATGAGTTAGATATGAGAATTGGAATAACAAGGATTAATGTTCAACAAGGATAAGGCAAAAAGTTGTAAGGCACATGGAATGGTTCCATTTGGTAACGCATTACCATTTGGAAACGTTGACACGTCAAGTAAGTTGACCCACTCGCCTTAGAAATTTGTTGTGTATGTTGACCATAGTTTATCACTCATCCCAGAAATCCCCAGGTAAGCATAACTAGTCCCGTAGGATTTTGCGATATGCTTGCCTTAGCCCGAGGGCCTTTTGCCAGGAAATCCAGAATACAGGTGTCCATGTGTCACACAAATTTCTTAGGTTCATGAAATCAAAACCTTGATGAGATTTAACATAGATTAGACATAAGTCTAAGGACCCAAGCCATAAGCATAAATATACAATTCCACGTGTCGTCGAGAATAAGATTAGGAAGTTTCATTTGTCGGGGAGAGTCAAAGGTCAAAGGTAATTTAGGGAGACAAATAACAAAGTTTAAACAATTACAAGGCAAACCTATGCTAAGGCATCATGTTGCACATAAGTAAGGTATAGCATTATGTAGCATGTAACAATATATAATTTCCAAGAATATAAATATTACCCTATGAGGTTCATGCATAAGCTATAGTCTAGGTCACCATTTCTAATAACCTAGATCCCTATAGTTATGGGCTCTGATACCAATCTGTCACACCCCAACCTTGACGGCGGAAACGTCGAGATGTGAGGGTAAGATTGTTCACAGCCACATAACGCTATATTAAAATGTAAATATATTATCATAAATCTTGAAATGAAATACAATCATAAGTCTCAAACAAGTAATAGTTCAAACATAACATAACATAATGTAAACTTTTTATTTCATTAACTAGGTCCAAGTCCTAGATTATTGCATGCTTCAAAAGGATCACTTAAACTTGAGGTGACCTGAAACATGATAAAAATAAGTCAACTAAAAATAGTTGGTGAGTTTCCAAGGTTTTCATACATAATATGAAAAAGGTTACAAGTAGCAATTCATGTCATAGGTCATAAGCAAGTAAGGTTATAGAACACATATCGTTACAACAAACCTCGACTTGATTACAAGTATAAAAGATTGGCTAAGTGTATTTGGTTCCCATGATGAACAAGCATACGTCATCAGGAGTCGCAATACCTCGACTTTAGCACCAAATAGGCTTGTCAGGCCCAAAGATCTAAGACGTCGCCAGGCTAGCAATAGTTAATGATTGTAAACAAACTATGTATCTCATATAATCACTTACAATACACCAATAACCATGACAAAATAATAAGTTGAATTGCATGTGATTTACAAGTCTCAAATGTGTATAAGTGTATCATGTATAAGCTATCATGTTTCACCCCAAATTAGTGTGAAAATATGAAAAAAAAAGGGCAAGGAAAACTCACTTGTCAAATAAGTATATTGAAGATTAATAAGAATAAAATATGTCGTTCCAAGATAAAACGTCACAAGGCACCTAAATATATAATATTTATAGATTTAGGTTAATAATAAGATTAACGAGTTAACATGAACTAGAGTATTAGAATTTGGGGATTTTATAAAGTTAATAAATTATTATAAAAATACCATTTATGAGATTTATAAATTTATTTTTAAGGAAATGATCCTTTGTAAATAACTTGTGATTTTATTTATAAAATGATATTTAAATTCTATAAATATCATGATAAATCCATAAACATAAGGTCTAATATTAATTTAATGTCTTTAGTATAATAATCTACTTTTTATAAAAATATTTAATTATTACATTTGTAAATAATTTTTGTAAAATATTACAAAGTTTTACAAGAATAAATTTTAAGAAATAATTAGATGGCTTTAAAAATATTTAGGGTTTATAAAATTCATTTTTATAATTATTATAATTTTCTATAATAATTTTAAGCCAAAAAGGCTTAAAAAAAATTACATGAGGTGCCCGGGTTCGAACCCGTGACCTCATGTATGGGGAACAATGTCTTAACCAGTGAACCAGGCTTCCAGCCGCGGTTATAACCTGGTTTTAAATCTTAAGAACCATTGCGAAAGAAAACCCCAATTCTCATATAAACCCTAGAATTGTTTACCCCAAATCGAACCCCAATTTGTTAATGTAAACGTGTGCAATCATAGGGCTTTTGTTCCCCTTGTTTAAGCGAGCATATACATGTATCTATTACCGGTTACGTTTGAATTGAAGGTTGCCACAACAATGAACAAGTCGCGGTCGAGAATCGAATTCGATGGATATGCAAATGATGATGGAAACCAAATTAAACTCGTGGACAGCTTCGAGAGTGGGTCTTGATGCAAAGCCCTATGTCAATTCAACAATTGAAGCTCGGAAGATGATGAACACGTTCGTTGCAGGTCACGACGAAGATGATGTTTGATTTTGGTGATTTTGAGCGTTTCAGGAGAAATTGGCAATGAGAATAGACTAGAGATAGTTAATGATTGTGTATGTTCGATTAATTGGATTATTATGAGATTTTAATTGCCAAACGGTTGTGAACTTGATTTCGTCGGTTACCAAATTAAATCGACACCCATACCGGCTTAAACACGAATTAATGTGCATTAACGGGGTCGAGTTTTGCTCGGTAACCGATTGGTAACGATTTGGGATCAAATTCGGGTGGTTTTAGTCGGTTAGAGTCCCACCGGACTTGGCCGGAGTCCGGCCGGCGAGATCACCGGAAAAACGGGGAGAGAAAGGGGGAAAAGGTTGAGTTTTCATTATTTACACAAATGGTCCCTCTAGTTTATTATTTACCATTTTATGTATAAACCTATTAATTAAAGTTTCAAATTTTGCAATTAAACCCCCAAACTTTAACTGCTTAAAGTTTTAAACATTGTTAAGTTTAGTAACTATACAATTTATTTTATTTATTATTATTAATGTTATTATTGTTATTATATTCTATTATTATTACCAAAGTTGTTATTTTATTATTATTATATTATATTATTATTATAATTGTTATTATTGTTTCTTTTATTAATAAAAAATTATTATTATTTACTATTTATATTTTTAACTTTCATACATAAAAACTCAATGAATAAGCACAAACAACACATGAGTTTCAAAATTGCCAATAAAACCCTTGTAAGAGTAAACGAAGTTAACCTTAGTTAACAAAAATATGAGATGTTACAAAGACCAGGAGTTGAAAAGGGTTCATGAAGAACCAGAGACCTCTATCTAGAGGGCGGTGATGAGAGTGCAAACTTAAGGGCCTTAGTGAAGGAGGTTGTTGTCGAAGAGGTGCATTAGGTCATGCAGACAATCTTACCGTCTGTGGTGACCAAGTTATCAAGGTTGTGAGGGAAGGAGAAAGGAAGGAAAGAAGTAGACCTACAGGCGAAAGAAGACAGCCCGAGACTAAGACGGTTTTGTCTGATGACGAAGAAGAAGAGGAAGAAGAAGAGCCTACACCGGAGGCGGCACGAGGCTTTAACTACGGGGCGTTTCAATCATACAAGCCCCCTACTTTTGATGGTAATGGCACTGTTGCTGCTGCTCACCGGTGGGTGAGAGAGATGGAAGCTGTTTTGAACATCAACGAGTGCCAGGAGGATCAGAAAGTGAAGTTTGCTGCCCACTCTTTTGTGGACTCGGCTCTGTGTTGGTGGAACAATATAGTCCAAGCCGAGGGTAGTCGGGAAATTGGGAGGATGAGATGGTCGGAGCTGAAGAAGTTGGTGATTGAGGAGTTCTATCCTCACAGGAAAATGGATAAGGTGGAAAGGGAATTCTTACAGCTGGAGGCGGGAACCATGACACATCAACTATACACCACCAATTCAATGAAATGGCATGGCTGGTGCCGAATTCTGTCACGAAAGATCAAGAGGTACATCCAGGGCTTGCCAGTGGATATCGCAGGCACATGATCACCGCCTGGCAAGCACGTTTAGGTCAGCGGTAGATATGGCAGGGAGATTGTATAATGAGAGACTGTTGTGGTGGTTGAAGGTAGCAAGAAAGGGGGTGGTGACTAGAATTGAAGTGGGAAAAGGTTTGGTCGAAGTGGTGCCTCGACGAGTAACAAGAAGGCACGGGTAGACGACCGCCGCGTGGTCACATTTGGTGCAGGGTCGAAGAAGTGTGGTAGATGTGGAAAGGAGCAGATTAGAGAATGTAGGTTGGGATCGAACTTGTGCTTCAAATATGGGAAGATGGGGCATATAGCAAAGGATTGTCGTACGGTCTGGTGTTTTAATTGTGGCGCGGAGGGCCACATGAGTAGAGATTGTAAGAAGCCGAGGGCTGAGGGTTCCGGGGTGAAGAAGGCTGGAGGAAAAGGACCAAGGGCGAGCGTCAGAGCATTTACGATGACGCAGGAGGAAGCTAGGACGGACCCTGATGTCGTGTCAGGTACGTTTCTAGTAAACCAAACTTTAGCCTCCGTGTTATTTGATTCTAGTATCAGTAAAAGTTTTATTTCTACTGCTTTTTGTGTTAAACTGCCTATTAGTAGTAGGAGTGTTGATGCGCCCTTTGATGTAGAAACTGTCATAGGTAAGTCTACCAGGATTTCTGAAATGATAGAAGACTGTGATGTGGAACTAGAAGGTCATAAATTTCCTGTTAGACCATTTGTGATGACCTTAGGTGGTTTCGATGTAGTTCTTGGGATGGATTGGTTAGCGGATTACAAGGCGAACATTGTGTGTCGCAAGAAGATGATTCGACTGACAGCGCCTGATGGGAGTAAGGTGACGGTTTATGGGGATCGGGTCATGACGATCCCGAAAGTAATCTCAATGGCGGTGGGGGGAAAGTGCATGAGGCGTGGATGTAGTGCCTACTTGGCTTATGTGAAGGATGTAGAAACACCAACACCACAGCTGTCTGATGTATTGTGTGACACCCTATGCGTATCCCACATCGGCCGTGGATAGGAGAGATTTCTGGTTCATAAGAATGTCTGGCATTTAACATTAACAACGCGTTTTGGGCGTATTGGCTGTGGATGAGAGGAGAACTCCACAGTTAAGCGTGCTAGTTGGGAGTAATCCAGGGATGGGTGAACTCCCTGGGAAGTTTTCACCTGGGCAACCAAAAGCAAATTCGTGAGCTCCTCATGGGCAAAGCGGACAATATTGTTGATACGAGGGGTCGGGTGTTACAGGATGGTATCAGAGCCACTCCTGTGCCGTTCAAGATGTGGGACATACCTCACCAAGGATGGTGACTTCTCGAGATCATCGAGGATGATGAGTCCAAACAGGGGGTGCTTGTGACACCCTACGCATATCCCACATCGGCCGTGGACAGAGAGATTTCGGGTTCATAAGGAATGCCTGGCCTTTAATATTAACAACGTGTTTTGGGCGTATTGGCTGTGGATGAGAGGAGAACTCCACAGTTAAGTGTGCTTAGGTGGGAGCAATCCAGGGATGGTGACCTCCCTAGGAAGTTTTTACCCGGGCAATCAAAAGCAAATCCGTGAGCTCCTCGTGGGCAAAGCGGACAATATTGTTGATGTGAGGGGTCGGGTGTTACATACCGGTTGTATGTGACTTTCGAGATGTGTTTCTCAAGACTTACCCGAAGTGTCGCCTGACCGAGAGATTGAGTTTCAAATTGATCTGATACCGGGTGCCAACCTGTTACCAAGGCACCGTATCGGTTGGCTCCGACTGAGATGAAAGAGTTGATGGAGCAGTTGCAAGAGCTGCTTGATAAAGGGGGTATTAGACCGAGTATCTCCCCTTGGGGTGCTTCGGTCCTGTTTGTGAAGAAGAAAGACGGTAGCATGAGTATGTGTATTGATTATCGTGAGTTGAATAAGTTGACGATAAAGAATCGTTACCCCTTACCAAGAATTGATGACTTGTTTGATTAGCTTCAAGGTGTCAGCTGGTTTTCAAGGATAGACCTTCGATCTGGTTACCATCAGTTGAAAGTGAAGGAGCAGGATATCCCTAAAATAGCTTTTCGCATGCGTTATGGTCATTACGAGTTTCTTGTCATGTCATTTGGTCTGACCAATGCGCCAGCTGCTTTTATGGATCTGATGAATCGAGTGTGTCGGCCGATGTTGGATAAATCAGTGATTGTGTTTATTAATGATATCCTGATTTACTCAAAGAGCGAGATAGAGCATGACGGGCACATTCGGAGGTTTTGGAGACGTTGAGGAAGGAGAAGTTGTATGCCAAGTTCTCCAAGTGCGCATTTTGGTTGCGTGAAGTTCAGTTATTGGGTCACGTGGTGAATCCGAGGGGATTATGGTGGACCCGAAAAAGGTGGAGGCGGTGATGCAATGGAAGTCTCCAAAGATGCCATCCGAGATTCGTAGCTTCTTGGGTTTGGCGGGCTACTACAGAAGATTCATTCAAGAATTCTCTAAGATCGCTTCTCCACTAACCAAGTTGACCCGGAAAGATGTAAAGTTTGTATGGCGTCAAGCTCAAGAGAAGGCGTTCGAGGAATTGGAAGCGAGGTTGACTCAAGTTCTTGTTATGTCATTACCCGATGGAAGTGAAGATCTGGTGGTTTATTCTGATGCTTCCTACTCAGGGTTGGGGTGTGTGTTAATGCAGATAGGGAAGGTTATAGCTTATGCATCCTGACAGTTGAAGGTTCATAAAGTCAATTATCCTACTCATGACTTGGAGCTAGCAGCCGTGGTCTTTGTGTTAAAGATTTGGAGGCACTATCTTTACGGGACGAAGTGCACCATATTACTGACCACAAGAGCTTGAAGTACTTCTTCGAGCAGAAGGACCTGAACATGAGGCAGAGACGATGGTTGGAGCTCATAAAGGATTATGATTGCGAGATCCATTACGATCCGGGCAAAGCCAACGTGGTGGCGGACGCCCTTAGGAGAAAAGAGAGACCCGAGCCAATTCGGGTGAAAGCTTACCAGTTGATCATGACCTCTGATGTGATGAAGAAAGTCAAAGAGTTTTAGGATGAGGTAGTAAAGGATGATCATCTTAACTCCGAAAGAATGAGAGGTCTGATTGCGGAATTGGGTGAAAACACACTCGGTGTTAGAACCCGATTCGGACGGATGTGGATTCCTCGTTATGGGGATCTACACATGAAGATTATGGACGAAGCCCATAAGACTCAATACTCTATTCATCCCGGTGCTACTAGGATGTACCAAGACATGAAGAAAGATTATTGGTGGCCGGGTATGAAGCGCGATGTGGTGGAGTATGTGAGTAAATGCCTTACTTGTCTACAAGTGAAGGCCGAGCATCGGAATCCGTATGGGAAGATCCAACCTTCGGATATACCGGAATGGAAGTGGGAGCACATCACCGTGGATTTCATTACAAAGCTGTCACGTACCCCGAAAGGGTATGATGCCATATGGGTGACAGTTGATCGTTTGACGAAGAGTGTCCACTTCCTACCGATCCGTGAGACATATTCATCCGAGAGGTTGGCGGATCTATTCATCAAGGAAATTGTAACTCGTCATAGTGTGCCGGTGTCTATTGTGTCTCATCGTGATACCCGGTTTACATCTAAATTTTGAAAGAAATTCTATGACGTGATGGGGAAGAGGTTATATATTAGCACGGCTTATCATCCCCAAACGGTTAGTCAGTCAGAAAGGACCATTCAGACATTGGAGGATATGCTTTGGGCATGTGTTATTGATTTTGGAGGAAGTTGGAATGACCACTTACCGTTAGCTGAGTTCTCGTATAACAACAGTTATCATGCCAGCATTGGTATGTCTCCTATGAGATGCTATACGATAGGAGATGCAGAACACCCATCTGTTGGGGTGATATTGGTCAAAAAGAGTTAGGAAGAGTCGAGGTGATCGAGGCTACGACTGAGAAGCTTGAAAAGATCAAGACCTTCATGAAGGCATCCAAAGACAGACAGAAGTCGTATGCTGATAAACGACGTAGACCGGTTGAGTTCCAGGTGGGTGATAGGGTTATGTTGAAAGTCTCACCGTGGAAAGGTATTATTTGGTTTAGAAAGCGGGGCAAGTTGAGCCCAAGGTACATAGGGCCTTTCTGAATCATTGCTAGAGTAGGAGAGGTGGCCTATAGATTGGAGTTACCCGATGAGTTATGTGGAATTCATCCGACATTCCACGTATCTCATCTGAGGAAATTTTTGGCAGACGAATATATGGTTGTAGCACTAGAAGATATCGTGGTAGACGAACGGCTCAATTATGTGGAGAAACCAGTGGCAATCATTGATTGAAAAGAGAAGAGGCTGAGGAATAAAGTGGTTCCTCTTGTGTGTGTACAGTGGAAGCACAGAAAGGGATTCGAGTCTACGTGAGAGATTGAAAAAGAGATGAGACAGCATTACCCACGTCTATTCGAGGGCTAACGGGTTTCGGGGACGAAACCTATTTAAGGGGGTGGACTTGTAACGCCCGGTTATTTCCCTTGAAGCCAAAGAAAGAAGAAAAAGAGAAAGAAAAGAAATAAAGTCCAAAGTCGAGGGACCAAACTTGTCAAAACGGGAAAAACCTTGAATGAGTGGGGGTATAAGAGGGGGAAGGCAGCCCCCACCCTCCCCACACTTGTGAAAATCGGCCATAGAGAGAAGAGAGGGAGAAAAGAGGGTTCAAGCTTTGGTTTTCTTGGTTTCGAGCGTGAAAGTTGAGGTGTAGCGGGTTGGATTGAAGCTCTACTCGACGGGGTGTTTGTGTGAGTTCTTGGACCCCTCTTTTGCATATTTTCAACTGATTTGGGGCTGCAACACATAGTAAAATTCATTTTTGAAGTGTGTGTGTTGAACCCGTATGTATGTGTTTGTGTGTGCTTCGTGTGGGGTTGGATTTAGGGCTTGGTTATGCTTGAATGGTGTTGTGGTATGTGTTCCTAAAGTTTAGAATAGTTGATTTGAGTTTAGAACAGGTTTGAGAGGGTTTGGAGGCTGAAAAGTGCAGATTAGGTTCCGAATGAACTGCATGTGAGTCGTGCGACTGGGGTCCATACGCATGTGAGTCGTGCGACTGAGGTTCATTCGCATGGGAGTCATGCGATTGAGGTCCATACGCCTAGGTACTCATCCGCATTGTGTTTATTCGCCCATAGTGACCATCCACATAGGTCCATTCGTATAGGGTCCATTCGCTTGGTGTTCATTCGCCTAAGTGTTCAATTGCTTGGGAGGCCATGCGACTGAAGGGTGCCCATATGCCCAAATAGGGCTCGTGCCCCCGAAGAAGCATAGTTTAACTTTCTGACTTTTGGGGAGATGCGTAGAGATAGGCTTTGACTTGGGAGGTTCCCAGGGGTTCATGAAAGTTGACTTTTGATGTCATAGGCGTTATGATGGGCATGTATGATGATGCATGATAATGTATGTTATGTATGTATGATGGTGTCGTGTATGGTAATGATATATGTTTATGTTGTTGTTCTTTGCTTTGTATGATTGTCTTCCCGTGGCTTTACTTCGTATGTTAATGAACAAAATGAAAGTATTATGTAACGTAAAGTGGAAGATAATGAAAGAGGAACGTAATGAATGAATGCATGCATTAATGAACGAAGGAAAGTAATGTAAGTCTTGCAAGCCTTGTATGTCGAAACATGCCCCAATGTAGGGTGTTAGTCCAACGGTGTGTGGGTTAGCTACCCCAGAAGGATGCACATCGGAGTCCGTCTTTATGACCGACCATTTGTATAGAACATTTGTCGCTTACCCTAGATACTGTGGCCAGGCTGTTGTGCGCCATGACGGAAGGTCTATGATAAACTTCGGCCCAGTATCCGCTTTATGCATGACGGTGGGTATAGCATATGAAAATGGTATACCTGAATTTACCCCTAGATACTATGGCCAGGCTGATGTGCGCCATGACGGAAGGTCTATGATAGACTTCGGCCCAGTATTCGCTTTATACATGACGGTGGGGTAAAGTTCATGGTTTTTGATGGAATAAAACGAAGTAATGATGAACGTATGAATGAAAGTAAGAAAGTAAGAATGAATGAGAATGAAAGTAATGAAAGTGAATGGTAATGACGTACGATGAATGAAAGAAATATGAACGAATGACGAAGATAATAATGATATTATCTATGTGTACGTATGATGTGTGATCACATGCAAAAGTAAGAATGGTTTTAAACGAAAGATAAAGTATGTTTTATTAAAACTAGAACTCACTCAGCAACGCTGACTTTTATGTGTTTCCAGTTGGCAGGTAATGTTGCTGAGGATGGCACGGGGCGACTACTCAGCTCTTTTGGATGGCATCCATTTTTATAATGCTTTTCTGATGTAATGCAACATGTATTTTGTAACTTGATCACGATGTATTGTTTTACAAAAGCTTTTATAATGAAATCAGGTGTCTATTTTGATGATTCTGCTGTAATGTTTTTCTTTAATTCAATGAAAATATATGTTTTATGTGCAATGATTGAATAACTGTAAGCGTCCCGGGAACGGGTTCTTACATAAAATTAGTACACATTACATAAAGAACTCATAACTTAAATTAAATAAAAAAACTTAATTAATTAAAAAAACTAGTATTCATCTTCATCTTCTTCATGTAAGCCAAGCTCGTAAAAATGTGCAGCCTAATCCGCGTGATAGTTGTGATGTGTTTCTCAGTTGTGGCTTTTCACGGTTAACTTGTTTTTATTTGCTCATCAATTTTATAAAGTCAAATGGATATCATCCAACAAATCATATCCATTTGTCTTATATATTCATATTATAGAACATTATGTAAGCATATCTTATGTTCCTAATTTTTTACAGACCATTATCACCACTATCATGTTGAAGTTTGCATGATATATATGTCAACATTGCTTCTAAACACCAATTGCTAGCTCGATATCCTTTTTTGCTAGTTCTTAAAATACTTTCAGACTAACACGCTTGCAATCCCATGGACATGTATTGATTTCACAAACATAGAACATCTGGGTTATATTCCATTGAAAAGATAAAACACATGTATGTACTCTACTCCTCTAACTTGAAACGAAAAATTAGACGTAGTTTCATCTATGATGTCATCAAAAATAAGACTTATCCAAAACCTTGATATCAATATCGGATTCGGTTAAAGAGTGCACACCACATCTATAGATCATATGATGTCATGGTTTTAAACAACATCATTAGGAGTGGATGATCACCTTGCATTACTAACCTTGGCATGAAGTAGGTAATTAGAAGAAGTTTATTACGTGGATCAAGTTAAGTCCCCATTTGGTTCACATAATCATTTGAAATTAGAATTGAAATTGGAATTTAAAAAAAAGATCTTAAATCTTGTTTAATTGATCACCGGATGGAATTAAATTTGAAAAATATTTTTACATTCATTGAAATTTACGTTCTTCCACTTACCCATGAAATATTCATCAATACAATGGAATATTCAAAATTAACATACAATTCTAGTAAAAAATTTACCAATCAAAGACCTTATCAATTTCAATAAGATTCCAAAAGAATTCCAATTCCATTTCCGTGTACAATTCCTTTCAAACATATTTTGTGAACCAAATAACTCTTAAGGTTATTTATTGCTGTTAGATAAAAGGAAAAATTATGTAAACTCATTAGTTCATTGTATGCTTAAAGCAAGTTTTTAGACGATGACACTAGAAATTTGATCATTTCATGTTGGATTTGAATTAAAAATAAACAAGTATGCCTAGTATGTCTACTAGACACAATTAAAGGATATGTTATTCTATTTTCATAAGTAATTAATATGTTTATCATTATAAGTAATGACACTATGAAATATGCTAACACTATATAAGTAATTAATATACTTATCATTATGAGTAATGATAGTATGAAATATACTAATAGCTATATTGAAAGCTAATTTCATCACAAAATACATAAGCTTAGAAGATGAAATTCATGGGATGTAGATCACAAACAAAGAGTTGATTTGTGCTAAGTAAAACTTATTATGTAGATAAAATCATTAGGAAATTTAGTTTCGAGGACTTGAGGTTAGTCAGAACTCCAATTTTTATCACTAGACATATTTTTTTTTAAATATTAGGTGAGGGTCTTTCTAAGTTAGAGTATTTAAGGATCTTTGATAGTCTAATGTATCTTGTGACATATAATAAACCTGACTTAACATATACTTTAAGCAAACTAGTAAGTATTAAAGTAATTTAAGTGTAAAACAATGGATGAATATGAAGATATTGTTTCAATGGATGATATCCAACTGTGATCGAATGATACGGTGATGTGAATTGGATATAGAGCATAAAAGAGTTTATATCGGATATGTGCTCACACTTGAAAGGGTATCTATGTCTAAGAAATTATCCAAGCAAATTGTTATTGGTATATCAACAATGGAATGTCATCATGGATAAATTTGTAAAAGATGTGACGTGACTATGTTAATTTATTGAAAATATTCTTAGACAGCTTATGCCGCCTATATGTATGCATAATACTATCAATCAATGACTCGCAAAACTCAGTGTATATTGTATAAGGATGACCCAAGGTCCATTCGACAAAAACATAATACAATCTGCTAAGTGTCTCACTTAAACTATCTTTGTTACCTCCATAAAATCAAAGCATAACATTGTGATTCTTTCACAAAAGACCGATCAAAATCAACGACTAGCTTTTTTGTTACCTCCATGGAGATTTGTTTATACATCATTAAGAGGAATGATACTAAAGGCCATGAAAAAAGAAATATATGGAAATGCTAACCTAGTTGATCGGAGATCCCTAGATCTTGGTTCGACAATGCCACCTAATCGTATAATCTATGAGAGGTCTATGGGGGGAGTAAACTAAATATAAAGAAATTAATGTATATCCTTAATTAAGAAAAATAGAAACAAACTTACCACCATCCATTTGATTAAATATATTTATGTTTTGATAATATTTAACTTTACAATGAGAAAGTATCATTTAAAAATTATGATTATGTTTGTATTTTTATGTACTTTTTGAAATGGTAGAAAGAAGTTTTGTTCTTTTGCATATTAATAAAACCAAACAAATTAACCATCTGAGTCGCGGCACGTTTTTTGCAAGTTGATTATGTTGTTGCAAACATAAACATTATGATATATGAAAGCAAACCTTAAAAAATTCATTTAACAAAACATTAAAACCATGTGATGTTAGAAAATTTTAAGGTAGTGTATTTTAATTATACCACTACATTTTTTTGTTGTTTAATCTTAAGAAATACTAAACTAGTAAATTTAAATTTTGTAGTTGTTGTCTCTTATGATGTTATTGTTATTTCTGCAGGTGCTATTGTTGTTGTTAGTGATAGTGTTGTTGCTACTCATGATGATGGTATTGTTATTGTTGTTGTTAAAAGAAATGAAGAAAATAACAACTCTTCTCAACGGGGTAGGGTAGGCATGGGTTCAAAGACTTGCCACCCAGGGTTGATTCTTTCATTCGAGCAAGACCCATGTTTTATTAATCAATTATTTCCCCACACACACATAACAAGGATTTAAGAAAAGAAAAAAAATAACAATCTGCAATAAAGGCTTACTTTGTACACTAGTATCGTGGTACTATTAACTATTGTTCTTTTTCTTTGTTTAATGAAAAGTTCCCTCACTCACAATCTCCTGTTAGGCTAAGCGTGTGTGTAATGTGAGTGGAAGTTGTATTAGGGCATTCACAATTAAAAAAAAATTATTTATATGATTATACTAGGTTAAAGCTCATGTATTATATGGGTGGAATAAATAAAACATATCAAAATCATTAGTTTTATAAATATTTTATTTTCAAGATGTTATTATCCATTGATGAAATAAAAATATAATAAATATTTAAAAGGTATATCACATAATGAATTATAAGTTATTACTTTATATTTAATATTTATTAATAAATTATTAAAATAATTATACTTATATTTTAGATGTTTAATAGTTTAGTTTACTTATTTAAAAAAATTATCATTTAATATGAGAGAGACAAGAAACACAAATATAGATATATTTGTTTTAATATATTTTAGTAAAAAGGAAAGTTAAATTAATTATTTTTATAATTTTTGTATTTATTATGAGACAGAGACGGAAAAATAATTTTTTTATATGCTAAAATTATAACATGTGTCATTTGATATGCTAAAATAATGACACGTGTTTTAAGAAACCCCTCTTTTATTATTATTGTTTATTATAGACTAGTTTTAGTGAACTTGTATAGTACACGGGTTGAATAAATATAATATTACATATAATAAAATTTTACTTAATTATAAAATGATATTTTAAGATAATATATGGTTTAACTTACGTAGAAGTAAAAGTTATAAGTAATAAAACAATGATATCAACTTTATAACTTTTTAAAAAAAATCAAACACTTTGTTTAAAAAATTGTCATTTTTATAAATATCCCTATTATAACTCTTATTTTGTATTATTTTAGTTATAAAACATTTACTTTTTAAAAACACTAAAGTTAAAATATTTCATATTTTAAATAAGTTTGATGTTCTATAAAAAAGTTATTTTATAAGAATTTG